>JBCJKH010034956.1:0-22676 GCA_039877255.1 Loriculus beryllinus
ATAAATGGGAAGTGTTATGTGTGATGCAGATGCAATGCTGACAAATACGAGGCTGGGGACACATTCAGGGGAATAATTGGAAGTATTTCTAGGCTTTGCAGGGTTCTAAATTAGCCATAACTATTTAGGTCATTACTTGCTATGATCAGGTTAGTGGAAAAAAAGTGTGTTGTGAAGTTGAAAACAAAAGATGATGGTGTTGAAAACAAAACATGATGTTAAAAACAAAAGATGATGTGAGACTATGTTGGAAAAAAAAGGGGGGAAAGGGACACACAATAGACAATAGAATTCCATCCATAAACCAACAATAATGATTCACCCATAATTTTGTTCTTGCCCTGTCTCTTAAAGCATATTGACAAAAAGTAATTCTGTGGACTGGAAGCTAAATGATTAGAGAAACAGAGGAGGCTGAAAACAAGGATTTGTTTAGAAAGGAGTCAAATAATAGGGGATAGAGGTAAAGTGTTTAAAACATTGAGTGATATAAATACAAGCTATGAAGTTTCTATTTATCCTGCCAATGCAAAAAGGAAGAAAAGTGGTATATTTAAAGAGAATGAAAATGAATTATTTTCATGAAAACCTCGTTAACCTTTGGGACTTACTCTCTTAAGCAATCATGGAGGCCAAAAGTTCAGCAGCATTATGCTATTTTAAAGCAATTCTCATGCTATAAGAGGACTGGAACAGTTAGAGATTCCAGATAGCTATTCAGTGCTGTTTATTCAGAGATCCTGCTTCTCCATTAGAAAAGCCTGTACAGATACTAACCTGATGCTTCCTACCTGTGGATCAGGCTTTTAACGAGCATAGATATTTTTGTGCTCAGCTTTGCTGTCTTGAAACTTTTAACTGGTTGGCAGTGCAAAGTCTACGTCGTGCCAGGGCTCCTATGCCAACACAAGGGAGGTGTACACCCAAGCAAGAAACAGTTAAGAATTACATAACTTTGCTGTAGAATTTTCTTGATTGAACTACCTATTCCTAATGTTATTTCTGCAACTGTGACTTCCCCCTTCTGGGATCCTGGACTGATGACTTCAGCAGCTGGTGCATTATATGGAATGGTCCTTTAAAATCTCCTTGCTGCTGAGTTGAGGCTTGTTTGATTTTTTAGTAGCATTTATAACCACTCAGGCTGCAGCATGGTGTGATCCATTTCACATGCCAGGAAGTTTGATGGGGAGTGGCTGAGATTAATGATGACATAATACAGTAAGAAGAGGTATTAATGCTCTTAAGCATGAATTAATGAAATACCATTGAGAATTTATCCTGCATGAATAAAAGGATTTGGAAGTTGTCATTCTAAAGACCACATGGAGGATTTTACCTAAAGAATATATGGAGGATTTTACTAAAAAAAACCCCAAACACTCTATTGAAACAGACAGCTCCCTAATGAACCTTTACTCCAGATTTTTGTTGGAGCCAGGTGATTGAGCTGGATCCATTAATTGAATTCCTAATTAGCTGTTTATACAAGAGGCACAGATCTCTTGCTTCCAGGGCCATGGTGGAATTAATTTTTTTCCCCATCTCAGTGCAAAGCTGGATTCCAATCTGTAATGTGGTTGTGAAGCAGACAGCAAGCACACCCGTGCATTCATGAACCTGGGATTCTTCTCTCCCAATGCAGCCATACAGCACATGTTTACCAAAATGGCAGCAATTATCTTCATAAATGTGGAGAGTGACTGTCACTGTCTACTTTAAAAAAATCTAAGGTGTACTTTACTGTGACCTCCTTGGCATAAGCGTCTTCGCTACAGGTACAGCTGAGTTGGAACTGAAGAGTTAACTGCTGTGTCCCAGCATTTTTCCTTCTCCGTTGTCCCTTAGAATTAGGTGAGTTAAAACCCCAGTGAAGATGTTGCATATATATAATTGTCTACCTGTAGCTTCTTTTTTAAGACATTTTTATTCAGGGAAAAAAACTTTACACTGGCATATATTGTCATATAATCAAGTCTAGAAGACAAGCTTAGTTAGTTTTGAGGCAAAGTGGGATAACAACAGTACACAGGGACTGCTTAGGGTTTTTGTTGTTCTGTTAATGTCCGAGTGGTTCAGAAAAAAATTTCCTTAAAAATTAGGACATAAAATATGACACATATTTTATCCATAACTTAAGTCAATTTGAAACACCTTTTATTGCCTACATAAGTGAATATATGTAAACTTTATTAGTAATTTCATTTCAAATTTAAAAGAAGCAAAGGTGTATTGTAGAATTCACAGATAAAGGTTAATTTTAACTATAAAGGTATTACCAGTGTTGCATTTCTTCATGTTATGGTTCACTTATGTAGAATTGAGATGTATTTTATATTAAACAATGCATAGCACCATTATACAACAGTTCACTAAATGCACATCCCATTTAATCTTTTGTAGGAATTAATATAACTGGACTGAAGTTACAAGGAAGAATTGAACTGAGCCAGTAGGGTTAACACTGATACTAACAGGAGATTACTAGCCATAAGAAAATTACAGCTCTTCTGAAAGACAGTGCCTAAAATAGCAGCATATCTTTGGCACCATCATAGGAACTGGATAACTGATGACCCTGAAGAAACACTTGTTTCCATTAATTCTGCTGTCATTATTTCGCTACTCTCGAACTCTTCCTCTGAATTCTTCTGTCCTTCTGATCCCAAGACAAGATGGCAGGAACGTGAGAAGAGAAGATAAAGAAATTACAATAAGCTTTCGGCTATATAATTATACTGTAACCTACTACACTGAGAAGTTACACCAACAGAAATTTGGCAAGGAATCGGCTGCTAGCCGAACACAGGACACTCACTAGCATAACATTAAAAAAATCAGGCTCACTAAAAAGCAACATCTACATTACAAAGAAGCTAACAAAAGAATTCCCTTATGATACTTAGGTTCAGCTGGTTCATCTTAGGTTCATCAGCTACATTTTCTTGTTTTATTAATACGTGTTACATTTGCCATTGACTATATATTTAAGATCACAATGCTACAAACCTTCTTCCAGTATGTAGTTTTGCCACCTTTGTTAGACACAAAGGAGTACTTGCTTGAACAAGGGTTGAAGATTCTGTTGGAAGTTGGTGACATTATTAGGTCATGTGTACTGTAATTACTTGAGCACCACAATTTTTAAATCCCTAAGACACAATTTCCTAGGTAGAAGGCAGCAAGTATGCTTTTAAGTTGCCAGACAGACCAAGAGAATAATTTTTGCTCCAAAGAGTCTGCTGTATACCCTGAATCAGAACAAGTTCTTATTTCATAGAGACTTCAGATTTTTAAAGCATCTCTACTCAACAGAGCTAAACAGTTTCTGATTTAATTTTAAATGTTCCAGTGCCTGGAACTGCAAGCAGAGTAACTTTTAACTGTTAAGGAACAGCAAAAGTTACCAGTAGGGTGAATGGTGACTACGTCTTTTTCTTCAAGAACATTTGCTACAGTGTCACAGTCCTGATTATTACCTGAACCACAGGGTTCCATCTCAACCTAGATTTTATTATTTTTACATTTTGAATTGTCTCAACAGCAGGAAGTCTTGCCCAAACCGCTCTTCCTAAACTTTTTCAAAATGCATTGATTTATTTTCCAAATAGACTTTATATATTCCAATGCATTAGAAGGTAACAACTGATATGGCTTTCAAGTGAATTTTTGCTGTTATCATACATGTAGTCACAAGCTGCCACATGTGAAATGGTGGCCTCTGTGATGACATTAATTTCAGCGTTATTTGGAAGAATACAGTTTTGGGAGTGGTGACAAATGAAGTCCTTGGCATTATCTTTTGAGAGGCCCTGATTGAGAGGGACAAAAAAGGCTTGGGAATCAACAAAACAAAGACCTTGGACTTCCAGTTTTGCCACTGATTTGGTCAGTAACATCTTGGACATCAGCTGCCTTCTGCAGTTCTCTGGTCTGATAAAAATAGGGACAGTCATGCTTATTTATCTAACTCAAAACAGTGCCATGATGGATTAATTATTTAGATAGCACTCAGAGTGCTATCCAAATGCTTATTCATGTTTTCCCCACTGAAACAATATATCTTCATCACTAATAATTAACTGCTAATTACTGTTGCTGAGAATATGATACTGGTGTTTACCACCTTATTTTTAATTTCAGCACAGATGCCTACTTAAAAGTTATGTAAATTATGAAATTACAGTACATTTTCCTAATGACCCTGCTATGTCGGAGTTTGATCTTATCCAATTTTGACTAGAGTAATGAATAGGTAAGATGACCTCTCTTCTGTAGAGCTATACGGACAGTTTCTATTGTATTCTCAACATTAAATCATGAAATGTAAAGCCAGTCTAAGCAGGATACAGCTGGGTCGAAGGACTGCTGATGCCAATTATGCTTCGTACATAATAATGCACATTTTACCTATTTGGAAAAAAATTCACATTTATTTACTGTCAAACAGGTGTTAAAACTTTACACTGGATATTAGTGATGGGCTCATTATTAACAGGTTTACACAAAGGGATGAAAAAAAGCAGAATTTTGTTGAAACAATTTACATTTCATTAGATTTTTATCATAAAATAAATTAATTACTAAATATAGGCAGAAGGAATATGGAAGAGTAATAGTTATGTTTTATTTATTTTTTTTAAAGGACAGGCACCTTTTATTCACGAGAAAGCTTGTGAGAAGTGTCCAGTGTCCCCTTTACCCCTTACCACCCAACCCTGATTGAATAAAGAATGAACAGGGAATTGAGATACAATCTTTGTTAGCTATACCAAATTTGTGCAAGGCTTGGCATAATTGGTTTCTAAAACAATTTTCTCCCCAAATTATGGTTTTTGGCAATAAAAATTCAAAACGTAAGAATAAAAACTAACTTGTCAAAGCAGAACACTGTTTACAGTGAAAAATAAGTGAAAACGGGTAGAACTTGCATTTAAACATACTACTGTACTATGAACAGAGTGTAAGAAAAACAGCTTATAACATATGTGCAACCAAGAGCTTTTCACAATATTTTCTTCAAACTTTAAAATTATTTTTTTAATGACAATTATATTTCAGTTGGACACAAATGTATTTATTTTACCCTAGCAATAGAACAAAATATAATTTCTTTAGCCATTTTTTTTTTTCATGAGAACGGTTCATTGTACAGTTGAGGAAATATATGAAATAAGGCCTGTGGCTTGATTGCTAGTGGTTAGACATGTATTCAATCTTTGCCCTAATGGAAAAGATTTGCAGTGAACTGCAAACTGATGCAGAATATCTCTCCTGCTTTTGCAAGTCTTGTCAGGAATAGTAAGGTACAGTAAATTTGTCCCACAGGATTTTAGAGCCTACGCCTTGTATATAATACAATGTAGGCCTAGAAAAAAAAATGGTGCAGCCATATTTACAAATTTAGTTCACAAACTGCTGCAGTAAAATGGCTGGGAAGTGTTTTATTTCTCTTTTTTTATTTCTTCACAATTTTGTTAAATTCAGCAGCAGAAGATATCTTAAAATACCTTGTTTGGTATTTCTTTTCTTTGTAACAAATAATTCATTTTAGTATACTCTGTGTATATACAAAGTTTTTGTTTTATAAAAATTCACAGAACTGCGAGGTCCAGTCATCCCCATTACTGGAGAACCACAGGGTCAACAGAATTGTCTCTTCAAGCAGATATGAGGGAGCCTGCATGGGGCCAATTAAGTCTTTTTAATACTTGTACGTGGCCTTTAATATTTCTTTGCTACACTATTAAAGGCTTGTCACTAGTTGCATTTGTCCTTCTCTAACGTCCCCTTCTGGAATACATCCTTCCTTGTTAATGGGAATTATATAGCCGTCGCTATTACCCCTGCTGATTTGATAGTACATCTGAAGCTGATGGCCAGCTCCTAGGTTTGGCATGCTCTTGTAGTAAATGTCCTCATTTTCACTCCTCCTGGAGGGAGAGAGATCTTCTTCAACATCGGGGCTGCTCTCTGGATATGGAGAGTCTCTGAGATTGGGCATGCTCGTGTAAAGAGAGTCTCTGTTGGGGGACTGGAGGTGGTCGTCAGCCTCGGCTGTCAGCTGTGAGACGTAGCTGTCTGTTCCCTCGGTCTTCACTTTCTTCTGGGGCTGGTACAGAAGCGAGTGAGTCCGCTGAGGAATGAGCGGGGCCTCAAGCTCTTTGTGGTGGAGCTCCAGCCCGGGGGTGTCACTGTGCATCAAAGATGAGGCATCTGCTACGATAGCATCATCTTCGCTACTGCTCCCGCCGATCACAGCTTTGGCCGGTAGCGTGCGCTCCAGGTTGTGGTTCTTGCTGCTGCCCCGCAGGTTGTTGTGCACTAATTCTGAAATGATCATTTTCTCAAAAGCAGTATCATTCAGGCTTAGTCCACAGTCTACAACTTGCACACTGTCGTTATAGTCTCCATTGCGCAATGAGTAGCTGTTGTTGAAATTACCATTTAGCGGTAGAGTATCCATGGCACTTGTATCCCTGGCATTGTTCAGTGAATGTCCTGAAATGGAAAAGGACAGCTCTTGGTTATTGCCTGATGTGCTTTTTATCACTTAATTATTTTTTTTAAACAAAATTCTTTAATGTAGTTCAGGACAAAGTTGTACTTGGAAGTAAGACTTGAGAAAAGTTAGGTTATTGAACATTCCCAAATGTAAACAGTTGCACACCTTATAGGAAAGATGCATCTTAAAAACAGTAACGTGTATTTCCTGTGGGGAATAGTGGCATTTTGATTTCTTAATTTAGTGTCAACTCTGTGACTCTTCCACAAGGAACTGTTCACTCCATGCCCTTGCATACATAATGCAAAGCAATTCATTTGGAAAAATCTATGTTTTGAAGTACACCACCATGATTTAGGAAAGAGCAAATGAACAGAATTTGTCCTAAACGACACTAAATTAAAAAGGAATCAAATTACAGACATAACTGAAGGTAAATGTATAACATAAACCCACGTAACTGGCAAGCAACTACTTCAACAACATTTCTAACATTTTTTCCTTTTTTTATTTTGAGATGAAGTAAAGAAAAGAATGAAAAAAATGGATAAATACAAAGAATTTATGTTGAACAAGGACAGCCATCTTTCACACTACAGGGACCAGGGCCCACAAGCACCATCCAACAACACAATAGACAGCAGGTGGAATGACTCACTTTGGACAACTCACATCATGTCTGTCTGCTCAGGCTATCTGGCCTAAGAGTAGCTGATATATAAAAGAAAGTAAAATGATTTATTGTAACATGATGAAGAATTACTGAGCTTTTCAGCAACTTAGTCAGAGCAAGGGTTCAGCAAATTAGATTACTAAGCAATAACAGCTTTTTTTTCCCACTTAATGTAATTTTTTTTGCACTAATATTCTGTCTGCCAACAACAGCCCCAGGCTTCTAAAGGTCAAAGTTTGCCTGCAGTCTGCATCAGTCACAGTGACAGCGCTGAATGAACCAGAATAGTTAATTACGAGTTAGGCCCACAGTTACCATGGGCATGGAAGTCAAATGCAGAAATGTTAGGAATTTCTGTAAGTATGGGTCACAGAAATTAAACCAAAGAATAAATATTAGTTGTGGAATGGGAAAAGGAAATCAGCCATGGCTGATATCTCATAGCTGCTGGAGGAATGACAGATTGGTTAAGTCTGCTGGAAACATGGAAAGAAGTTTAAGGGGGAGGAGGAATGAAGTCTTATGATGATTAAGGTCTTTATGCTTTTGGTTTTGGCTTTTTTTTTTTTTTGGTAACACGATAAAGAAAAGGTTTTCCTACAGACACAAAGACATGTAAACTATGACAGCACAGAGCTTCCCAAGCAAAGGAAAAAAAAAAAAAAGAAAAAAAAAAACCCAAAGAAAAAAAAAAACCCCAAACTTTGAAAGAAATTAAACAGTCTGAACCATGGAAAGTCAGATGGTTAGAGCGTTCCTAGAAAATCACTTTATCCACAGATATGTCTGGAAGTAAAGAAAAGAATGAAGTGACATTTACTGAAATGAGACTGACCACTGTGAGGCTGCTGCATTATATGCAAGGCTTGGAGGAGTATGAGAAAAACGTTGTTTTTGAAAAGATTATACATTTTGTTTTGTTTTGTTTTCCATAAGTAAAGCTGCAGCTTATCCTAGAAGATTCAGTCTTCTCTGGAAATACTGTTTTCAATTAAAAAGTAATTGCATTTTCTCAGGAAAAGATCTTGTCTTAAAAAAATAGAGTAATAACTTCCAAATAAATTCTGAGTAATTTGCAAATCGTTTTGTATGTGTGTTATTGTTGACTTCTCTCCATGTGTACTGATTTAAACAGTGATGAGGGTTGTTTAAAAGGTCTCTTTAAGCTTTGATTAAACAACTTTGTAGTTTTGCAATTTCATATATGTTCCAAGATTTTTCTTGCAATGGATTTAGCTGTGCGGAACATATGGCATTTATAAAAGTAGACAACACATGGACCACATGCTGGCATTCATTTCCCTCATGAAAATGATTTAATTCTATAATTTTAATTCTCTTTTCTTCTGCTAAACAGATACCGAAATATATCTGATAATCCAAAATGAATTTTCTATGATATACTGCAGAGTTAAGCATGATAGAGTATATTCAAATTGGTTTGATGAGGCAAATTTTCTTGCCCACGATCAGGTAATTCATTTGAAATCTTTCCATAGCCTGTAGCAAGATTACTGTGGGAATGTAAAAATATGAGTAAATTGTTAAGCATTTCTGCTTGACACTGTTTTGATTTTAAACAGCAAATTATTTCAGCATTGAATAACTTGTTACCAATAGGGTTTGCTACAGACCTCATGTTGTTTCCCAAAAAGCAGTATGCAAGTACTTTTGAATGTGGAAACATTTCATTTGCAAATTGTGAACCACTTGCCCGCTGAGTCTACTTCATGACCGCTAGTTATGTTTTAATTGTGCCCATTAAAAATCATGCTGAAAAAATTTACATTTGATAGGCAAAGTTAAGTTTTACTCCCATACTTGTCTCTCTGTAGGTTGCTAGAGGAAAGCATAAGGAAAGTAAGAAAACAAGAGAATGAAAATAGAAACTACAGTTCAGTTAAAGAGGAAACTTGAAATAAAAATTGGAAACAAGGTTTTATGAGCTCTTTATCAAGGATTTATCATTCCAGTTACACTAAAGTGATCTTACGAGTCATCAAACAGCAACTGCTAGATATTTACTGATGAATTGCACCATAGTTTAAAAAAGCAATTAGATAATGCAGCAACAAAATGTCAGGTAAGTGATGACACTCTTTATTCCTACAGAACTAAACTCTTCTAACTGTTAATCTCAGGATTTTCCTACAGGAAAATGATCTACCATAAAGCTGCACTATACTATAGTTTATATCTGTTTGATGCTGGATACAATTTTCTACACTGGAGTATCCAAAGGTGTCAAGATGCCTTGTGCATCTAATCAGTTCCATAAGCAGGTTTTTGTCAGCAAGCTTTAGAGTCAACCTTATATTGCATAGACATGATACCTCTAAATGATATTTATCTTGAAGATGGGCTCTCGGACCATGTGGTGTCAGTTCTGTAATAGTATATTAAGATTTATGCCACCTGTGTTAAAAACATGGATAATTATTGGTAAATACTGTTATGGCAAAGGCATTACTATAATATAGTGCAGTTTTACAAGCTGACATCAGCAACACTGTATTTCTTGAACTGACAGAAATTCAGACTGTATGGCTAGGGTATTGCAACTTGAGTTTCTATCTAGGGAAAAGGAGGGATTTGGAGCAAGCCAAGAAAAGCGGTTTTATTCAGGAAGTATAAGCACACCTGGTGAGTTAAACACAGGAGCTGAAGGGGCATTACATACAACTGTTTCAGCGAGCAATGTGTTATAGGGGTTGTTAGTGCCGTGTGGTCGAAGAAGAGGGTTTGTTAGTAGGTAATTGCCAGTCATTCCTAAAGCAAAAGAAACAGAAAAAAATGTCAGTTCTTTAATTTTAGGCTGACAGTTTCAATAAAGAATAGTTTTTATTCATCATGAATCATGTAGGGCTTGTCAAATGTAATTCAGCTGAAAATTTCTGAATGTATTTGAGCTATGTATTTGAAATGGGAGCAGGAAAACGCAGTTAGGTTCCAGTAATTCACAGGTGCAGTCCAAATCCCTAAAGTAAACTCTGGTGAGAGTGACATTTACTAATGTATACAAAATCGCTGTTACACAGGAACAGCTATTAAATGTGTAGAGATCAAGGTGCTACATAAAACTATTATAACTTTAAAAATTATCACATGGAACGCTTCTGTCCAGACTTGAGAGAAATGAATTTCTCGAACTGAAAGGTATTGAAAAAATCTCTTATGACAGGATCAGAGCTGTTATTCACTTTATGAAAAACACATGGATAGTGGAAGGGAATTGCTGTTTTCAAACAGACAGTGGATGACAAACTGCAAGAAGCGTATCTTAGTATATGCAAAAGTATGCATGCTGAGGGGAAAGCAAAATATTTGCTCTAAGAAATCAGAGTGTTCACATTTTCTCCGGAGACACTCATGCTGCAAATTTATCTGCCAGGTTTTAAAAGAGAATTCCTCAAACGACAATTTTTTTTTTTAAACAATCAGTTTACAAATAATGTAAGATGAAGGAAAACACTACATGAATAGATTCTTTTACACCCATTTTACATGTTAATGCAACACCCATTTTAACATCTCTTGGAATAATTAGAAAAAAAAATCAGCATATTTTGAGAAATTATTAAAAAGTCAATTTATCTCTGATTTCTAGCTACTAGAAGAAAAATGGGTTGGAATAATGACAAAAGAAAACCCCACACAAAATGCTGTGATTTAGAACTTACTTTAAATGTTTCACTAAGATAAAATTCCACTTTCTTTCCTATTGCATTGCACAGCAGTATATCAGGATCAGTGTATTACAGACCCAAGGACAACTGAAGAGCCAGCTATATTTTTATAGTACGGGCATTTTTATTTGTCAAGGAAAAGAAAATATATATTCCAAATATTAATGCTTTTATACTGCTATAGTTACTTAGCAGAAATTAGTGAAAAATTCTAAGATTCAGAGAATTATTGCCTGATAATGCTATCTTATTTGGTAGTTCATCTCAGTGAACAGCTAAAAAGATTCTATCATACCTTTTTTCCAGTTGTAATTTAGTTATTACTAGAAATACTAGCTGAAACATATTTTCCTTGAGTCCATTTTGTGTGTGTGTGTGTGTGTATACTATGTTTAATCCTGGTTAGAATCATTACCTGTAGTTTATGGTTAAAAGAATTTGGTTTTTTTCAATCAAAAAATTTTTGCCACTTAAAACCTTGATTTTTATTTTGAAGGAAAAACGTCACTTACAATTAATTACTAAACTATGCTTGCATATATATATATCACAGAGACAGTGACAGTATTATAACTGAATGAAGATGACATAAATTTTTCTGATCATGGCAGAACATCTCCAGTGACATGGGACTGGAGCTCCCAAAAGAGGAAGAAGCTTCCAAGACCTCTGTTCAACTCTGAGTTAACAGAGGGTGCAGCATGGTTAGAGCAAACCTCAGGAGTTGGAGACATCCAATTAGGGTGAAGTCCCAGACTTCTATAGTGTATTTATGGGATTTTAATAAGACACTGGAGGAATGTAGTTCTTTTTTAGGCAGGAAAAATACACATATTCTACTTAGGAGAAGTTACTTAATTTTGATTTGCTAGAGGAACATACGAGATTCAGATGAAGGTTAACAGTGAGACACAAACATCTTACCCACATTCTATACACCAAATAGCAAAACTAGAATCATGCTTTCTGAAATGCTTTCACAAAATACATTTTTTTACTTCCAAAATGAATGTGACTTAAGTACATGTCCTTGCTACCAAATCTTGAAAAAACAGAAACAAGGGAGAGAAATTTGGTAGTTGTTGAAGAGGGCTTTACAAGCAGCCATTGCAGTGGTGAATTTTCTGTTTGAAAGTTTCTCAGTTAAGCAGAAACTGGTTGCAATAAGATCAGAGGTATGTGTTTTTTCCTAGGGACTTGGGTGGAAGAACAGGCTTTGAACTTGGCTTGCACAGAGCAGTCTTCCCTCCATTGCTAGCTCTAACTGCCTTAGAAAAAACACAGGGAGAACGGGAGGAAAGGATATTCTGTCTCAGTTAATACCCTTGTCTCCTAACTGGACATGAGAATGAGGTTACAGATTTCAAAGTCTATTTGAGGTGAGAAATTTGGAGGTTTTGCTTCTCTGTGCCTGAAAATCTGGATTCTATCCCACGTGACAGATATGATGCTTTTTGAAATAGAAAAGATAAATGCTTTACAGACATCTCTTGCATAGAAATGATATCAATTAGATTTCACTGGGAAAATTTCTGCACCTAAAAATCATAGTCAAATATGCATTAAAGTGTTACTGCACTCATATTTCTGTTTCAGATTTAACCTATAAAGGTTAGGAAAGATTTAAAATTATGATCTTGCTTTTAAGTTAAATTATAGATGAAACTTATTTAAATACATTCTCACAAATGGAGGAATTCAACTCCTATAGCAGACGGCCAGTTGAGAGAACACAGTTTTAAAATATGCTGGTGGGTGACTTTAAAACTCTGCTTTTAGAGAACATTTGTTCCAGAATAATTTTTTTTTTCCAAAACATTCTTTTCAATTCTGTGTTAAATAATGTAAAATCTTATAAAATTTAAGGCTTCTAAAACGGAAATGTTCCCAGTGACTGACCTTGATTAAGTGTTGAAGTGCTGTTGATGTCACCTGAGATAAAAGACGATTCAGATTGTTTTCTCACAGTGTCATTCCACATCCTCCTTATACGACTCTGTTAACACAAAGCAGTGAGACAAAAGCGTAGTAAGTTACAGAAAAGATTTTATCCTACTTATGTGCTATTATGTAGAATATTTGTGTTTATTTTGGCCTGAAGCAAGCCATGCTTCTAGCACACAGTAAAACTCCTCCTGTTATTATTAAAGCTCTGATTCATTAAATTTCATTTAGATGAAACATGATGGTATAAACCTTCTTATAAAGCAGGCACTTAATACACAAGAAAAATAAGGTGCTTGAATTAGACCAAAGTAAAAGGAAATTTTAAAAATAAATCAATTCTACTATGCATAAGTATGTATTTGCCATCTAAATGATAATAATGAGAAGAAAATTAGTGTTTTCTGATTGGAACACATCTCAGTCGGCTTTTTTATAAATAAGGTTAATTAAGAGATTCTGTCAAAGTCTTTGTTACCTGAGTGCCAGAGGAATAGCGGGCACTAGTTCGTGTTGTTGATGCCTTCACTGAACTGTGGGGACTCTCAGTTGGTAGTCCACCACAGCAGTAAGAATGTCGGAAGCATTTGCCATATTCCTTACGTACCTATGGAGGGAAAAGCAATACTTACCACAAAAAATAGTCTTAAATATCTCCACTGACAAAAACACATAAACCTTGCATAGAAACTATTTACTTTTCAAGCAAAAAGATATTTCTTGTCTGTTGAATTAATGACCATTAGCAAAATATTCTTCCCTACTTAGTGGCAGCATTATCAAGTATCCAGGATTTCTGAACAAATTATTTCCAAGGTATACATGCATTTCATTTAGATGTGCCTGAATAATCATTACTGAGTTGGGGGTTGGAACTAGATGATCTTTAACGTACCTTCCAGGTCAAACCATCCTGTGACTGAGTTATTTATGGAATTATTGTCATACTATAGATTAATATAGTTCAATTTACCAGAACTGAATGCTACCTGAAAATAGCCCTTTTTTATATGAGCTTTTGGTGCAGAAACCATAGAAAGCCTATTTCCCCATCCTAGCATGCAAAAAGGGCTGAGGCAACTAGGCTGTGTACTGCTTGGTAATGCCCATTCTGCTATCCGTTCTGAGAAAGTGCACAGAACCTGCAATGACTATACAGTCATTTTCAGATAATGTTACTATGTGTAACTCTAACAGCTGCTAGTTCATATGGTCACACTAGCTTTGAGATTGTACAAAGCTCACAAATGCCACTGCCCGACTTTAGGGAGAATGCCTGCTGTGCTTGTAGAGGCACCATCAGACTTCCAGAGTTAAATTTTAAACTGTGAAGCTTGGGAAATCTTTCAGTTTTCAGGGCCAAAAAATAAAACCCCATTACTGTCTTTGCCGAACCCAGAAATGTGAATACACCTATGTATATGAGATTTTTGTCTGAGAAAGCAACAAGACTAATTAATGATTCTAGTATTCTGCCTGTATTCACCTTCTGTTTCCAGTGCCCTACAGGAAACTTTAGTTTTGTCATTTTTGCGGGTGCTATTCTAGTTACTATTTTCAGGTAACAAGAAAGTGAATACACATTTTGGCAGCATGACAGCAACAGTGAAAGGACAGAGTAGGTAAAATTTGGAAAGGTGCTCAACTCTAAATTCACAAATCTTCCATCAGATACTTGGCAATATAAGTGTCTCCTCTGTATCAGTGAGACTAGTAAGTTTCTGGGAAAAGTGGGTTTTCAGTTAATGTGGAAAGTCTGTTTGACCTATGAAAATACAGGACATAAACTTACGTGTATATAGAAAGAGGAGAGGGGAAAATGCAAGAAATTAATAGTATGGATTTGCATGCGCCATGTGCTGTTACCAATATTACATGAATTTCATCCATGGAATACATACTGTGATGTTTTTATAAACCACAAGGTTTAAGAAAATTTGAATAGTTAGTACCTTAATTGACTTCAAGCTAGGGACAATAACTCATCTTTTTATAAAAGTATACAGTACATATTTTAAGTGAGCTCCGATTTATAACAATATGAAAAGACTCATGGAAAATGAAAACAAAAGTGCACAGACATAGGATTATAATCTTTAACCCTGTAGTCTGTAAAACCTATGTCTGTATGTATCATCACTAGATGGTATAACACCTTAGAAAATCCATTCCTGAACACAAATGGATATTAAATGCTCCAAACCACTACAAAGTAGAAACAATAGCAATCAAAACTGTATTTTGACCCAAATACCACCCTCCAAGGCTGGTTTTGCCTAATGCCTATATTGCAGTGACTGTACATTATCTGTCAGTACTGCACATTCCACTGTCATTATTTCTAAATTACAGCTTGTTGGAAACCGATGGAAGCAACAGCACTATCATCTTGTCAGAACTGGAAACATAATAGTTTTCACTTTCACAATTCTATTTCACTGTTCAATTTAGTGACCAACTAGTAATAACAGAATAAAAAGACTACATTAGCTATGCAGACAGAGGATAGGATGATACCCAGTCAAAGGCATCGAAACTTAAAAATCTTAAAGGGCAGCTTTAACATTCTTTCAGGTATAAATCTTACTGCTCTAGGTTATGCTTTTCCACACTTGACTGGTATCTTAATATTGCTTTTTGCTGATTCCACTTAATATAAAAACAATGCACAGCTGGAAAAAGAAATAAAAAATTAATCTGGTTTTGATTTTCAAGTCCAGTACAAGTGGTAGAAAGGGCAACATTATATGAAACCCTAATCTAGAAATTATTTGCATTTTGAGAATACTTGCATTTTCTTTTCTCTCTTTCTCTCTTAGGCTCAATCTCCTCTCTAAGCATGCTTTTATTCTCTCAAAATGAGAGGAATACCATGTTCATCTTGATAAAACTGTCTACCAAATCTTTTCCTAAAACATGGCTTAATGCCATTGTCTACACCAAATTTAGAGCTGCTGATACTGTTAGAGGTGGTATAGTTGAGTCATGGAAGAATGTGATTTTTGTACTTGCACAGCAATGCTTTATCCAGTGGTCTCAAAACATTTTATAAATATCAGTTAATTATGTCTCTGGTGAGCTAATTATAATGGGAGTTAATAATTGCTATGTCTCCAGCCTAAAACTGGTAAAAATATTTAGAATCTAAATATCACAAATTGGGTATTTCCAAATGTAGTTTGTACTGCATTTTATGTGAAGTTTTTTTAGGTGGGATTAACATTTACTCTTCCTCTCAACTCCTGTTACTTTTATTTGCTACACCTTCTAACACAGGCTATGAGCTTTTCTCTTTTGTCCTTCAGAAAAGCACCTCTAAGGCATCCCCGCTCAGTTTGGGGAAGACTTGCAGGGAATCCAAAGAGAATCCCATGCAGCTGCACCCTTCACTTCCTTCTCTCCTGTTTGCTCCTCTCCTCTCTCCTCTGCAAACCTTCTTTCTCTCCAGCAGATCTACTCCTTCTGGACTCCTCTGTTCCCATCGGGCAAAGGGGAGCAGAACTAATTTAGCACATCCCACTTATGAGGGAAAGCTCTTGCCAGGGGATTCCAGTTTTTCCAGTTGAGAGCACAAAGCTGTTGATTGCTGGGGGAGGCAAACACTTGAATAAAAGTAGTCATGCTGGCATCTTTGGGAACCTCTCCCCGTTAGCAGTTGTCTTGTGTTAATGACTACATTTTTTCTATAGTGTGCTTAAATTCATAATAAAATTAATTTTTACATCTCACTTAACTTTGTAATGAACAAGCACTGATAGTACAATCCCTGCCTATCACCCGTAGCTTTATGTGGCAGCTTAATGGGATCTCAGGAGAGGTCCTCTGCCTTGATCTGAGAGAGTCTCCAGGCTGAGATAGGCTGATACCATAAATGATCGTTTGTTAGCAGTGCTGCAGCTAAGGCAGGATTTGTTTCACGCACACATAAAAACTTCTGGCTGTAAGTCCAGACTAATACATACCACATTACCAGTGTTAAGCAGTAGTATATTTTCTGGAGTAATTTTCTTCCCAAAGCCTCAAAACTTTTCAAGCTCAGGTTGGAAATGCTGCATCCATTTTAAACCCACTCAGGCCACAGAGCAGTTACAGGAATCCCAAAAGAATACACAGCAAGAACTGCTTTTGAATCTTTGTCCCCTCCTCAAAACTACTTCAGAATACTCCAGTTCTTAACACTGCTATTTTTTTTCTCTGTTTTTAAGGAAATATATGTGGTATTTTTAAGGAGTTAGAGAACATGCATGTGTGTTTTCATTAACTTACTTTCTTTTGAAGGGCACAATGAAAGATGAAAATAAACATTCCTTGGAAAGCATTAAATACTGTGAAGAGATACGTCATCACAACAGTGCCCTCATTGATAAACAGCAGGCCAAATGACCATGTTAGGCCAAGGAGACACAGGAGAGCAAATGCACCCAGGACCCAGGATCTGTAAAAGAAAATTAATTTTAGTAACATTACTTATGAGAATGCATACCACCAAAACCAATATTAACATTTCAGTTCCTGCAGTTGACTTTTACTAGGTTCATATTCAAATGTAAAAATTCCTTGGGTTTAACCTTTTATCTATTAAAGAAAGAACAATTCCATTTAGTACTCTTAGTCTCCAGTGAAAACAGCAAGAGTAGATGTGACCTTTTTCTTTCTCAAGAACTGCACAGGATGTTAAAACTATTTTGAAATTCAGAAGTATAGCGCAAGCCCCAGCTACTCCATTGCTTTATCTGCTTTTAGAAAAGAGATTGATAAATCTGGCTTAGTCACTAATCACACCATAGATTTTAAACTGCCATATGACACCAAATAATGTAACACAAATGCACAAAGGTTAAACAGCAGATTAAAAGCCTAGAGCCCAAATCTTTAATGCGCCGATAAACTCAGCTAAACTGAAGCTAGATGATCTAACTTCCGCATGAAGAAACCCTGCTGCAATGTGACAAAAATATGGATATTGCTCTACAAAACAGTCTAAAAAAGATTCCATCATGAACAGGTTAAGGAAAAGGAATTGTAGAGAACGGCACAGAATGAAAGGGAAGGGGAATTTAGTCAGTGAATTCCACATCTAACTAATGATCTTACTTGATAAATGGCTTATTATCTTCATAGCTAGAAAGCATTATAAGCAGAAAAGAGAAACAAAATTATTAGACAGAATTGAAACAGAAATTAATAAGAGCATTTTTAATTGTCTATAAAAATTAGTCAAAATTAGAAAATTCAAAATGCAGAGGCAAGCAATTTAAAATTATAAAGGCATATAATATTTTAAAGTTCTTTAGCAAATCAGGTATCTCAAGAGTAGTTAATTAAAATTAAGGGAAATCCACAATATTGACCGAGTTTGTAAAGTTAAAAATCATGCTAGAAATTTGTTAATGTAGGGTTCTATCTTACCCAGGTAAGTCCGTATTATAGTAGCCATCACAAACACGGTAATTACTGGTGTGGATGAGAAGACAGAAAGAGGAAAAGGAAGAAAAGAGAGAGATGCTAAAGATTAGCTCTCTCTCTCATCATGCAACATGCAATGAAGCTGATACTGACCTATCTAGAACATCTAGTTCACAATGTTATAGCCTTACTGAAAAATCTCCCTTCGCCATTTTCAACATTCAAAGCAAATCTGTAAGACCCTTCCACATCCAACCCTCAGTGTTAGAAAGTTGCATCATCCCTTCAGTGTTGATAACAAAAATCTTCAGTACAACGTAAAGCTACGCAGAATACAGTAAAAGACTATCTAAAGAAGCAAGAGCTGTCAAAGCCTTGTTAATTGTGTAACACTTAACATTACTCTGCAAAAGGGATACTGAAATACAGCACCATGATAAAGTAAACATTTGTTAAATTAGCATGAAAACAGCAGATAATCTTCAAGTTAACAATAATAATAGAGTCAATTCACTTGGGAGAACAGGATTAGGAGTAGAAACTGCTCAGAATCTCTAAATCAAAAAGTCATTTAACAAAACAAACTTAATATAACCATATCAGCCATGCAAACAGGAACATCATTTTAGATCTGCGTTTAAAATGCAAATGGAATTAATACAGTGCTGTGGCATTTCCTTGAAATAGTTTCTTGGCACTAGTTCCAGGTCGAAATTATCTAATTTTGACCGGCGTTTGTGACATTACAGCAACAATGTGATGAAAGAAGGATTGGCTCTGTTTGCTTCTAATTGACATCTGCAGTTGCTGGGAGACAATGGCATGTGCTCCTAATGGAGAGTAGCTTTCAATCAGTTCAGCAATCAGAAAATAATCATAGTTCTCATACTTGAACACAAAGCACTTACTTAATGTTTTCCAACCTGCTAGAGTCTGGTTTCAAAGTGTTTGAGTGCTTCACCATTTTGCACAATGTGATCACCAGGAAGATAAGATTCAGCTGTCAAAACAGATAAGAATGAAATTAAACTACTTCAAGTAATAGGCTGAATAATGATGATGTTACAGACTAAACAAAACCCCCATAGTTTATTTTCAAATATGTAGTGAAACTGAGTAACTACATCAGATAGTCTGTAAAAAGTGACTGCAAATATGGATGAGGGGAAAAAAAAGTTACAGGTCACTTAATCTTTCAAATTCATGACATCATCATGAACCACCATATTTATCTCATGTCCAACGTGTTTGTCAGTCCAGGCCTGTCTTCCAGCTTGTTGTGCTTGGCCCTGTTCACTTTTGCCTGTCACCTCTAGCCCTGTTCCCCGTTTCACTGACCTTCCTGAGGACTATGCTTACCCCTTTACTGTACTATACTAGTTGTCCTTTTTTTACCCCATCCTGCTTCTGGAATGTTTTTTGCCTTTGCTGGTTTCTCCCTTTCCTTTTTTTTTTATTCCCTTTTGTCCTCAAAAATCCCACTCGGTTCTTAAAAACAGCTTAAATGTAACTAAAGAAAAAGAAAGAAAAAAGAAACACAAAGATGCAGCAAATACATCAAACTTAACAGTGCCACAGACATACGCTGGTGGTGCACCCTCCTATTGCCCTCTTTCCCTTTGTAGTCTGGATTCTGTCAAAGCAAGACTGCATGAGACTTGAAGGAAAGGACTATGCCGTCTTATTCTTGTTGTGTCATTCATATAGATAACACCAGGGAAGATACTGAAGGTAATTTTTTATAGTTTTCCTATTGTGAAACAGAATCACAGGTATCAAAGATACTAGGTGCCTTTCTCCTATTGATTTCAAAGCATGTGAAGAGCATAAGTAAGCCAAACACAAGGATGCAGTAAGCCAAAAACAAGGATGCATGCAGAATACAGGCTGAAACATATGTGCTGTTCTATATCATGCAGACAGTTCAAATAAAATTGTATGTTTGAAAACAATAAGAGCTATGTCCTTCCAAGGAGAAGACACACATCTTTATCTACTAGTACAATGGTCCACAAGAAGTGGCTGAACTGATAGCCAAGAGAAAATGGGAGAGTATGCTTGGACATCTTTATAACACATATATTAGGTAGATTGTAACCCTATTCTTACTATAATCTATATATATCTGCAACTGGTTACCGATGGTTACCGATGGAGAATGACCAAGCCCAGTCTCTCATTTTGGGGAGCCTTTGGTTTGAGACAGCATCAGAACTATTTTTGTAACATTGGGGATGCCAGTTTATACCAGATGTGTTCCTATTGATGTGCCACAGTGGTCAGAAATGTCACTCAACTCCTAATAAAGAGCAGGTCTTAACAACCTCAAAAAGATGAGTATTTTAAAGGCTCTGATCAGAGTCTGTTACTAAACATATGTGTTATAGAAATAATTCCTATTGCTAAGGGCATTTAAGTTATCACTGCTGCTGCTGTCTCCAAATCAGGATGGACAATATTATCTATAATGCGGCTTTCAACACCAGAACAGTGTTTGGAGACCACTGACATCAACAGTCCTTATTCAAAGTAAAACATTTTTACAATTGTACCTTACAATTAATACAAAAAGTGTATATGATACAAATAACAAAACCAAGCTTTTGTACTTTATTTCTGTGTTTCAAGAACTGACAAAAAATACTTAACCTTTAAGTAGGGGTGTGTACACGGTATAGGTTAAGCATGATTTCCATTCCTGCAAAATGTAATTGAAGTGCTAATATCTGACAACCCTTCTGATTACTTTTTATGATTCTTATAGGCAATGACTAACCAATTGAGAAACACTTCATTATATCACTGTGATCATTTTGTTCCTCTTATCTATGTTTCCACTGTACTGCGTAAGTTCCTTGGGCGAAGAAACAAGTTGCTTCTCTCCTTGGCCTCTGCACCAGACAAAGGACAGGGTCTCTGCGTGACCTGGCCCTCAGTTCCATGCCTTTGCAGGCAAACTTTATTTTTCTGTATCTGAAAAAGTTTTTTGCGCAGTTTGGTAGCTGACATAACATGAACTTCTCCAGCCTGCTTAAAATAATATAAAGTCAATTTACTTTCTGTGAAAACAAACAGATTAAGAGCTAAGACACATGTCCCATGCCAATCCTAACATGTAAATCAACTTTGGCTGCAACCTATGCAACTGGGAGTGCACAATCCAGTTCAGAATAGTATTTACAGCACAGCTGGAGGTTAATCCTTGCCTAAGTAGCTACCCTGGAGTATCCTGCATTGTACTAGCTACATCATTCTTGGATCAAAACCTCATAGATATGGCTTAGCCCATAAATGACTGCCTTACGAAACGAGAGGTTTTTATCCTCTGCTTCTTTGTACGACTGAAGTGCTGGTTTGACATATGAAAAACAAAAGCTTGTATTTACATACTGCAGTTCCTTTGGTGACTTGCAAGCAGACACAGCCCCACCCCAGACCTGAGCCAAGCTCCAGCATATTAAGTAGGTTTTACGTAGATACTCATCTCTCTCTGTATATATGTCCTTGCTGGCCTAGAGATTAACTTTACACAGCAGTTTCTTAACAGACGGTTTAATATGAATATGGGTACAGACCCCCAGAAGCAGCCACAGAAATAATAATGCTGTATTACAGCAGCGGAAAAAGTCCTTCCAAGAAGAAAAGAAAAAAAGCAAAATCTTGTACTCTGCAGACAAAGTAACTATGACAACAGAGAATCTGATACCTGTTTTTCCATCACAGTGAAATATTGCTTAGTTTTCAGTTTCAGCAGTCAAAAGACCATGTTTTGCCACTTGTTCAAACATGCTGGCATCTCTGTTACACATTATATCATTATCAAAGGCCTATTTTGCCCACTTACAAATAATGTAACCAAACCTTTTTATAGATTCGCTTTTGGCTCCCTTACTGCTTTTCATCTAGAAATTGACTGTTTTGGAAGAACTCATCAGCTGACGATTTTTGGGCATCTTGCCATTTTATTACACAAGGCACTAAGCAGTGAGGGAAGGAAACTTGTTGGAGAAAAACTGCTTTTAGAAGGAACGGTTGAATTACTTTTCTTGTTGAGGAATACGTGGAGGGAGGAGGAAACACACTTGGTGTTTTTGCATTTATTTGTACCAACTCTATATAAGGAAAACTTTTTCAGCCCTGAGAAACTTGGTCTGAGTTCAGAGTTGAGCCTGTTTTTACCACAGATCTTCTGACATCAAGTCCATCCTGAATTGTTTCATGACTATATGACGATTGAACTGTTACTGATCTAAGTAAATGAATCTATGTATGTTTTCCAAGCTTGACATATAGTCTGAATAGGACACCTTCCTTTAAGAGGACTGTTCACCACAAACATGCAGTACTCTAGGGTCACATAAAGGCCTACATGAATGGCAAGATGGGCTTTTGAAAGCAAACTTGTAAGAGGCATACATGGGCCTCTGACAATGGTGACTTTCTCATCACTTCGTATAACATA
>JBCJKH010034959.1:2744-14658 GCA_039877255.1 Loriculus beryllinus
ATGTCCTCCAGCTGCCCACGATTCTGTCATGATTCTATGATTCTATCAGAGCCTTGGGTGCCATGGGCAGGGACACCTTCCATACAACCTGGCTTTGAACATTTCCAGGGATGGGCCAGCCACAACTTCTCTGGGCAACCTCTGCAAATGCCTCAACATCTTCACCCTCTTCTTAAAGTCTCATGTGAAACTCCCCTCTGTACACTTAAAGCCATTCCCCATTGTCCTATCACTACATGCCCTTATAAAAAGTCCATCTCCAGATTTCTTGTAGGCTTGCTTTAGGTACTGGCTTTTAGTACGTTTTAGGTACTTAGTACCTTTAGGTGCTAAGGTCTTCCCAGGTCTCCTTCCAGGCTGAACAACTCCAACTCTCTACTTACTTCTCCTTAGGTCACTTTTTTCTTAGCAAGAACTATTCTGTTCAAGGTCATTAGCTTCCTACTGTTTTCTAAAGAATATATTTCAAAAAGATTAGGTCAGACTTACAGCTGACTAAACCTGATGATAGCTGGCAGTTATGGATTTACAATATGTATAAACCCATGTTTTCAGGCTTCTTAAATAACCCTGCCTCGGCTGAATCTTTTGGCCTGAAACTGCAGTTCTGTCTCAAAGTCAGTGCCCTGGAAAGCTTGAACATAAGGTATGAATGTCATCAATTGAGGCTCCCAATGTACTTGACAAGAAAAAGGAATTCCACAGCCGATTCAGGTCTTGTGTGCCTTATGACAGGGTCTGTCTCTTTCCAGTCACTACAAAGGAATCCTAGAGCAACAACCCGTAATTTAAAAGACTTAGTTAAACACCTATTTTGTGTGATATAAGCCCAGAATTAGCACATCCAGTCTGTTTACCTATACTTAAAGGTTCCTTTTATGGCTGCGTGCTCTGGAGCATGATTGAACTTTGGCAGGAGCTTTTGAGAGGAGAGGAAAGATGGTTTCAGGCTAACCATATTGTAATCATCTACTTTATCACCTTTCTCTTTTTAAGCATTGTCACAGTATTCTAATCCATTGAATCCTGACTTTATGACATTTGCATATAATTAAAATCAGCAGACCAGCAGTCTTCTCAACCGATTTGGATAAAAGTTATCTGATTCTCACAATTAAAATGTTACCTTCAGGTTTTGTCATATATGTTATGGCTACTAAGGGACGAAACTCCCTACTCCGGTGCAGTACAAATGGGCTATCAACCTTTTGTGTATCTCTACTAAAATCATTACCGTCTCTCAAGTCACGAGTTTATACTGTTGCTAAGACTTCTTTAATTGCTAATGTGTTTGAATTCAGTTAACTGATGCAGTTGGAAAAACAAACAAACATTTTAGCAGGAGAGAGCTTGAGTATCTCAGGCTTTTTCCCAGTTACATTGGTTGGTTCTTCCTTTGCCATCATGGGGGGAAAGGAGCACTCCTAGGGAATGCTTCACCTGAACTGCTTTATATGGTTGCGTAAGGATGGCAGGAACTGTGGCCTAAAAAGTTCTGTTTCTCTCAGTTCACTGTGAAAGGAGTAAAGGATCACCAGCTCAGATGTAAATAGCTGTATTATGATGTCTAAAGTTAAGTAAGAGGTATCCAAGCCCTATATCCTTGAACCACCACAACCACAACAGTATTAATAGTAAATGTTCAAAATTCCTTTGTTTTGTTTTGCTTTGCTTTATTTTCTGTTATTGCCTTATTGCTGGCAACATATTTTTCTTTGTATTTCTTTAGCTTTCTCAATTCAATTCCTGAGCTGTAAGATTCTGATTTATATATTACATTCAACCTCATGTTTTCCATATGTTGCACTGGGGAGCAGTGGGAGGCTGGTTGTAACAGCTACTTCCATTTGCCAGTGATCCAGACTAGGCTTTTAGCTAAAGATTTCCTCTTTCTTGGTGGAGTACTCTTTGCTTTTTAAGCATCTTTTTAGTTTCTGTCATAGAACTCCCATTTTTCATTTGCTTTTTTCTATCTGCTTCACTCAACAGTTTTTATCAACAAGGGGAAATTAACCAAGATGCCCAGGAGGTTGGAACTAGATGATCTTAAGGTCCTTTCCAACTCTAACTATTCCATTATTCTATCAATAAGCTGCAGCATCAGCTACAGTGCAGGGGATTTACCTTGCCTGCCTTGGACACCTATTTAGAAGTTAATAACTCATACTCTGATGGTGCCTTGCCCTTTGCATTTAGCCATGGAGGGGATCTGGATAGGAAGACTGGGATGGGATTCTCTTCTCGATGGGGAGGGAAAAGCCTTCTGAATAATTAACATGAAGTGAGATGAAGCGTCCTAGGACTCTAAGAGAGGTGGCATGATTCGCTTTCTAGCAGTGCCTATTTCTCTCTGCTGCGTGCAGAAGAAATCCAGGGCAACTAGTTTTAAACTCACAGCAGGTGATTAAAATTACATGACATAAATCCCACTTGTCATCTCCAGTTATCCCTCACTGACTCCAGGCCAGGAATTAATACAGCTCTATCCATCGTAGTGAGACCATAATTGAGTTACCCTGTACTGAGAGCAGTAATACTTTCTGTGTTAAAGGATCACAAGGAATAATTTTAGAAACTCTAATAAGTAGTGTGACCTCCATGCTACATTTCTGAAATTGAATTCTCCCATGGCAAAACAATTGCTCCCCTGCAGTCTGCCTCACACTGCAGAAACGTCATAAGAAAAAAATCTGGTTTGGTTCCATGGTCTGTAAAGACTCTCTCTACTTCCGACTCTTCTGTATTCTCTTCTTGTCTTCTGTGTTTTAGCACACTAACAATTAGTTTCTGATTTACTGGGATATGGAGACCACCTAGCAGCGTCTTTGTAGTTCTGCAGCTACACAATTACTACATTCACCTCTTCTCCTAAACAAAGGACAAAAAAAGGCATGAGCCACCGTTGTTCCAATGGGCAAGCCCTGCTCAGGGCTCTGCAGGCTTGATGACTTAACTTTGTGTCAGTGTCCTTTGTAGAAGACATTTAAACTCTATCAATGTATCTTCGTAGTGGGACGCACGATGGTTAGTCCGTTTCCTATCTGGACCAGCAGATGTAATGGCAGAAGGAAGGACAAGAAATGGCATGAGCCACCCTTGTTCACATGTGCAACCCCTGCCCAGGTCTCTGCAGGCTCGATGACTTAACTTTATGTCAGTGTCCTTTCTGGAAGCATTTAAAATCTGATGGTGTAGCTTCACTGATGGGTGCACAATGGTTGCTCCGTTCCCTGTCTGGGCTTGTAATGGAAATGGGAGAAGGAAAGACAAGAAATGGCGTCAGACACCCTTGTTCTTATGTGGAACACCTGCCCAGAGCTCTGCTTAGCTTAGTGACTTAACTTAGTGTCGGTGTCCTCCATAGAAGGCATTTAAATTCTGTTTGTGTAGCTGCGAAGCGGGATGCAAGATGGTTGGTCCATTTCCTATGTGGAACTGCACAGGAAATTGCAGGAAGAAGGAGAAGAAATGGCATAAGCCACCCTTGTTCACGTGGGCAACCCCTGCTCAGGGCTCTGCAGGCTCGAAGACTTAACTTTGTGTCAGTGTGCTCCGTGGGAATCATTTAACCTCTCTGTATAGCTGCTTAACGGGATGCAGACTGGTTGGTCCATTTCCTATCTGGCCCTGCAGCTGAAATGGCAGAAAGAATGACAAGAAATGGCATGAGCCACACTTCTTCACATGTGCAACTGCTGCCCAGGGCTCTGCAAGCTCAATGACTTAACTTAGTGTCAGTGTCCTTCATAGAAGACATTTAAACTCTGTTGATGTAGCTTCACAGATGGGTGCACAATGGTTGGTCCCTTCTTTGTCTGGATTTGCAGCTGAAATGTGAGAAGGGAAGACAAGAAGTGGCATCAGCCACCCTTGTTCACATGGGCAACCCCTGCTAAAGACTCTGCAGGCTCAGTGACTTAACTTTGTGTCAGTGTCCTCCATAGAAGGCGTTTAAACTCTGTTGGTGTGTCTGCGTAGCAGAATGCACAATGGTTGGTCACTTTCCTATCTGGACCTCCAGCTTAAGTGGCAGAAAGAAGGACAAGAAATGGCATGAGTATTCCTTCTTCACATGGGCAGCCCCTGCCCAAGTCCCTGCAGTCTTTATGACTTAACTTTGTGTCAGAGTCCTTTGTAGAAGGCATTTAAACTCTGTCAGTGCACATGTGTAGCGGGATGCACGATGGTTACTCCATTTCCTATCTGATCTGCAACTTAAATGGCAGAAGGAAGAACAAGAAATTACACGAGGCACCATTGTTCAAATGGGCAACCCCTGCCGAAGGCTCTGCCAGGCTTGAAGATTTAACTTTGTGTCACTGTCCTCCGTAGAAGGCATTTAAACTCTGCCGGTGTAGCTGCGTATCTGGGTGCAAGATGTATTTTCTGTTTCCTTTCTGGATTTGCAGGTGAAATGGCAGAAAGCACAAGGAATGGCATGAGCCACCCTTCTTCAAGTGGGCAACCCCTGCTAAGGGCTCTACAGGCCTGATGACTTAACTTTGTGTCAGTGTCCTCCATAGAAGGAATTTAAACTGTCGGTGTGTCTACGTAGCGGGATGCAGGATGGTTGGTCCATTCTCTGTCTGGACTTGTAGCTTAAATGGTAGAAGGAAGAAGAAGAAATGGCATGAGCCACTGTTGTTAACATGGGCAATCCCTGTCCAGGGCTCTGCAGGCTCAATGACTTAACTTTGTGTCAGTGTCCTCTGCAGAATGCATTTAAACTCTGTCGGTGTAGCTGTGTAGAGCGATTAACGATGGTTGGTACATTTTCTGTCTGGAGTTGCAGCTGAAATGCAAGAGGGAAGGAAAGGAAATGGCATGAGCCACCCTTGTTCACACGTGCAACCCCTGGCCAGAGCTCTGCAGGCTTGATGACTTAACTTGGTATCAGTGTCCTGTGTGGAAGTCATTTAAACTCTGTTGATGAAGCTTAGCAGATGGGTGCATGATGGTTGGTCCATTTCCTTTGCAGACTTGCAGATGAAATGGAAGAAGGAAGGAGGAGGAATGGCATCAGCCACATTTGTAATCATAAGGTACACCTACCCAGAGCTCTGCAGGGCTCACTGGCTTATCTTTGTATCAGTGTCCTCTGTAGAAGACATTTAAAATCTTTTTGTGTAGCTATGTAGCAGGATGCACAATGGTTGGTCCATTCCTTATCTTTACGTGTAGCTGAAATAGGAGAAGAAAGGACGACAAATGGCATGAGACACCGCTGTTAAATGGGAAACCCCTTCCCAGGTCTCTGGAGGCTTGACGACTTAACTTTGTGTCAGTGTCACTATAGAAGGCATTTAAACTCTGTTGGTGTAGCATTTCGTATGGGAGCATGATGGTTGGTCCATTTCCATTCCGGACTTGCAGTTGAAATGGAAGAAGGAAGGACAAGAAATGGCATCAGCCACACTTTTCTCATGTGGAATACCTGCCCAGAGCTCTGCCAGGCTCAATGACTTAACTTTGTGTCAGTGTCCTCCAGAGAAGGAAGTGACTGTCTGGCTGTGTGGATGAGGACAGGAGTGCACCATGGTCTGGTCCATTCCCTGTCGGGGTTGCAGCTGTTAAAGAGAGGATAAGAATGTAGACAGCATACACCCTCTCTCACCATGGGCAGCACTGCCCAGGGCTCTGCCAGCCTCAGTGACTTAACTTTGTGTCAGTGTCTTTGTAGAAGCGATTTAATATCTTGTGTGTTCCTGAGGATAGGAGTGTCTAGGTTGGTGCGTTCTGTGTCAGGGCTTTCACCTGAAATGGCAGGACAAGAAATGGCATCAACCACCCTTGATCACATGTGTAACATGTGCTCAGAGCTCTGCCAGGCTCCATGACTTAACTTTGTGTCGTTGTCCTCTGTGCAAAGCATTTAAACTCTGTCAGTGCACCTGCATAGTGAAATGCACTGTGGTTGGTCCATTTCCTATCTGGACCTGCAGCTTAAATGGCAGAAAGAGGAACAGGAAATATAATGAGCATTCCTTGTTCACATGTGCAACCCCTTCCAGGGCTCTGCAGGCTCAGTGACTTAACTTTGTGTCAGTGTCCTCCATAGAAGGCATTTAAACTCTGTCGTTATATCTGCGTAGTGGGATTCATGATGGTTGATCCGTTTGCTATCTGGACCTGCAGATGAAATGGGAGAAGGAAGGACAAGAACATGAGCCACCCTTGGTTCACATGAGTAACCCCTGCCCAAGTCTCTGCCGGCTGGATGGCTTAACTTTGTGTCAGTGTCCTCCGTAGAAGGCATTTAACATCTGTTGATGTAGCTTCAAAGATGGGTGCACGATGGTTGGTCCACAACCTTTCTAGACTTGTAGCTGAAATGGGGGAAGGAAGTACAAGAAATGGCATGAGCCACACTCGTTCTCAAGTGGAACATTTGCCCAAGAGCTTTGCCAGGCTGAATGACTTAACTTTGTGTCAGTGTCCTCTGTAAAAGGCATTTAAACTTCGTTGGTGTTGCTTATTAGTAGGATGCACGATGGCTGGTCCATTTCCCATCTGCACCTGCAGATGAAATGGCAGAAAGAAGGATAAGTAATGGCATGAGCTACCGTTGTTCTCATGTGGGACATCAGCCCGGCCCTCTGCAGGCTCGATGACTTAACTTTGTGTCAGTGTCCTGTCTAGAAGACATTTAAACTCTGTTGATGTAGCTTCGCGGATGGGTGCATGATGGTTGGTGCATTCTCTGTCTGGAGTTGTAGCTGAAATGGCAGACGCAAAGACAAGAAATTGCATCAGAAACCCTTATTCTCATGTGGAGCACCTGACCGGAGCTCTTCCAGTCTCGACGACTTAACTTTGTGTCACTGTCCTTCATAGAAGACGTTTAAACTCTGCTTATCTGTGTTGTAGGATGCATGGTGGTTGGTCCATTTCCTACGTGGAGCTGCACCTTAAATTGCAGAAAAAAGGAGAAGAAGCCGCATGAGCCACCCATGTTCACATGCACAACCCCTGCTAAAGGCTCTGCAGGCTTGATGACTTAACTTTGCGTCAGTGTCCTCCGTAGAAGGGATTTAAAGTCTGTTGTTGTTTATCTGGGTAGCAGGATGTAGTATGGGCGGTCTATTTACTATTGGTTCTGTAGCTTAAATGGTAGAAGGAAGAAGAAGAAATGGCATGAGCCACCCTTGTTCTCATTTGAAACATCTGCCCAGAGCTCTGCCAGGCTCAGTGACTTAACTTTGTGTCAGTGTCCTCCAGAGAAGAAAGTGACTGTCTGGCTGTGTGGATGAGGACAGGAGTGCACCATGGTCTGGTCCGTTCCCTGTCGGGGTTACAGCTGTTAAAGAGAAGATAAGAATGTAGACAGCATACACCCTGTCTCACCATGGGCAGCAGTGCCCAGGGCTCTGCCAGCTTCAGTGACTTAACTTTGTGTCAGTGTCTTTGTAGAAGCGATTTAACATGTTGTGTGCTGCTGAGGATAGGAGTGTCTAGGTTGGTGCGATCTATGTCAGGGCTATCACCTGAAATGGTAGGACAAGAAATGGCATCAGCCACCCTTGTTCACATGTGTAACATGTGCCCAGATCTGTGCCAGGCTTGACGTCTTAAGTTTGTGTCAGTGTCCTCCATAGAAGTCATTTAATTCTGTATCTGCGTTGCGAGATGCATGATGGTTGGTCCATTTCCTATGTGGAACTGCACCTTAAATTGCAGAAAGAAGGAGAAGAAATGGCATGAGCAACCCTTGTTCAAAGGGGCAAACCCTGCCCAGAGCTCTGCAGGCTCCACGACTTAAATTTGTGTCAGTATCCTCCGTAGAAAGCATTTAAAATCTGTTGGCTGTACCTTTCCTGATGGGTGCATGATGGTTGGTCCACTTCCATTCCAGACATGCAGTTCAAATGGAAGAAGAAAGGAGAAGAAATGGCATCAGCCACCCTTGTTCACATAAGTTACACCTCCCCAGAGCTCTGCCAGGCTTGATGACTTAACTTTCTGTCAGTGTCCTCCATAGAAGGTATTTAAACCCTGTTTATCTACGTTGCGGGATGCATGATGGTTGGTCCATTTCTTGTGTGGAACTGCACCTTAAATTGCAGAAAGAAGGAGAAGTAATGGCATGAGCCTTCGTTCTTCACGTGTGCAACCCCTGCCCAGAGCACTGCAGGCTCAGTGACTTAACTTTGTGTCACTGTACTCCAGAGAAGGCATTTAAACTCTGTCAGTGTATCTGCGTAGGGGGATGGAGGATGGTTGGTCCATTTACTATGTGGTCCTGTAGCTTAAATCATAGAAGGAAGAAGAAGAAATGGCATGAGCAACCCTTGTTAAAAGGGGCATACCCTGCCCAGAGCTCTGCAGGCTCAGTGACTTAACTTTGTATCAGTGTCCTCCGTAGAAGGCATTTAAACTCTGTTGCTGTACCTTTTCAGTTGGGTGCATGATGGTTGGTCCATTTCCGTTCCAGACTTGCAGTTGAAATGGAAGAAGGAAGGAGAAGAAATGGCATCAGCCACCCTTGTTCACATAAGTTACACCTCCCCAGAGCTCTGCCATGCTTGATGACTTAACTTTATGTCAGTGTGCTCCATAGAAGGCATTTAAACTCTGTTTATCTACGTTGCAAGATGCATGATGGTTGGTCTATTTCCTATGTGGAACTGCACCTTAAATTGCAGAAAGAAGGAGAAGAATGGCATGAAGGAGAAGAAATGGCATGAGCAATCCTTGTTCACATGTGCAACAACTTCCCAGGGCTCTGCAGGCTCAGTGACTTAACTTTGTGTCTGTGTCCTTCAGAGAAGGCATTTAAATTCTGTCAGTGTATCTGCGTAGGGGGATGGAGGATGGTTGATCCATTTCCTATGTGGTCCTGTAGCTTAAATCATAGAAGGAAGAAGAAGAAATGGCATGAGCAACCCTTGTTAAAAGGGGCAAACCCTGCCCAGAGCTCTGCAGGCTCAGTGACTTAACTTTGCGTCAGTGTTCTCCGTAGAAGGCATTTAAACTCTGCTGCTGTACCTTTTCAGATGGGTACATGATGGTTGGTCCATTTTCGTTCCAGACATGAAGTTGAAATGGAAGAAGGAAGGAGAAGAAATGGCATCAGCCACCCTTGTTCACATAAGTTACACCTACCCAGAGATCTGGTAGGCTTGATGACTTAACTTTGTGTCAGTGTGCTCCTTAGAAGGCATTTAAACTCTGTCAGTGTATCTGCATAGCGGCATGCACGATGGTTGGTCCATTTCCTATGTGGAACTGCACCTTAAATTGCATAAAGAAGGAGAAGAAATGGCATGAGCCTTTGTTTTTCACATGTGCAACCCCTTCCAGGGCTCTGCAGGCTCAGTGACTTAACTTTGTGTCAGTGTCCTCCCTCGATAGCATTTAAACTCTGTATCTGTGTTGCGGGATGCATGATGGTTGGTCCATTTCCTATGTGGAACTGCAACTTCAACTGCAGGAAGAAGGAGAAGAAAGGGCATGAGCAACCCTTGTGAAATGGGGCAACCCTGCCCAGAGCTCTGCAGGCTCAGTGACTTAACTTTGTGTCAGTGTCCTCCGTAGAAGGCATTTAAAATCTGTTGCTGTACGTTTTAGGATGGGTGCATGATGGTTGCTCCATTTCCGTTCCAGACTTGCAGTTGAAATGGAAGAAGGAAGGAGAAGAAATGGCATCAGCCACCCTTGCTCACATAAGTTACACCTACCCAGAGCTCTGCCATGCTTGATGACTTAACTTTGTGTCAGTGTCCTCCGTAGAAGGCATTGAAACTCTGTTGCTGTACCTTTTCAGGTGCGTACATAATGGTTGGTCCATTTCCCTTGCAGGCATGCAGTTGAAATGGAAGAAGGAAGGAGAAGAAATGGTATCAGCCACCTTTGTTCACATAAGTTACACCTACCCAGAGCTCTGCCATGCTTGATTACTTAACTTTGTGTCAGTGTCCTCCATAGAAGGCATTTAAACTCTCTCGGTGTATCTGCATTGCGGAATGCATGATGGTTGGTCCATTTCGTGTGTGGAACTGCACCTTAAATTGCAGAAAGAAAGGAAAAAATGGCATGAGCCTTTGTTTTTCACATGTGCAACTCCTGCCCAGAGCTCTGCCAGGCTCAATGACTTAACTTTGTGTCAGTGTTCCCTGTAAAATCATTTAAACTTTGTTTGTGTAGCTCTATTAGTGGGATGCATGATGGCTGTTCCATTTCCCATCAGGACCTGCAGAAAAAATGGCAGAAAGAAGGAGAAGAAATGGCATGAACTACTCTTGTTCTCATGTGGAACCCCTGCCCAGAGCTCTGCAGGCTCAGTGACTTAACTTTGTGTCAGTGTCCTCCGTAGAAGGCATTTAAACTCTGTTGGAGTAGCTTTGCAGATGCGTGCATAGTGGTTGCTCCATTCCCTTTCTAGACTTGCAGTTGAAATGGAAGAATGGAGGATCAAGAAATGGCATCAGCCACCCTTGTTCTCATGTGGAGTATCTGCCCAGAGCTCTGCCAGGCTCTGTGACTTAATTATGTGTCAGTGTCTTCTGTAGGAGGCGATTAAAGTCTGTTTCTTTAGCTGCGTAGCTGGATGCAGGATGGTTGGTCCTGTTCCTTTATAGGACTCCAGCTGAAATGGCAGAAGGAAGAACAAGAAATGTCATGAGCCACCCTTGTTCACATGGACAATCTCTGCCTATGGCTCTGCAGCCTGGATGACTTAACTTTATGTAAGTGTCCTGTGCAGAAGGTATTTAAACTCTGTCGGTGTAGCTTCTCAGATAGTTACATGATGGTTGGTCAATTCCCTGTCTGGGCTTGTAGCTGAAATGGGAGAAAGAAGGACAAGAAATGGCATGAGGCACCCTTGTTCTCATGTGGAACATCTGCCCAGATCTCTACCAGGCTCCATGACTTAACTTTGTGTCAGTGTCCTCTGTGCAAAGCGTTTAAACTCTGTCAGTGTACCTGCGTAGTGGAATGCACTGTGGTTGGTCCATTTCCTATCTGGACCTGTAGCTTAAATGGCAGAAAGCGGGACAAGAAATGGCATGAGCATTCCTTGTTCACATGTGCAAACCCTGCCCAGGGCTCTGCAGGCTCAGTGACTTAACTTTGTGTCAGTGTCCTCCATAGAAGGCATTTAAACTCTGTCGGTGTATCTGCATAATGTTATTCACGAAGGTTGATCCATTTCCTGTCTGGACCTGCAGATGAAATGGGAGAAGGAAGGACGAGAAAGGGCATGAGCCACCCTTGTTCTCATGGGGAACATCTCCCCAAGGGGTCTGCTAGGCTCAATGGCTTAACTTTGTGTCAGTGTCCTCTGTAAAAGGCATTTAAACTTCCTTGGTGTTGCTTATTAGCGGGATGCACTATGGCTGGTCCATTTCCCATCTGGACCTGCAGATGAAATGGGAGAAAAAAGGACAAGAAATGGCATGAGATACCCTTGTTCACATGTGCAACCCCTGCCCAAAGCAATGCAGGCTCAATGACTTAACTTTGTGTCAGTGTCCTTACAGAAGACATTGAAACTCTGTTGATGTAGCATCGCAGATGGGTGCACGATGGTTGGTGCATTATCTGTCTGGACTGGTAGCTGGAATGGGAGAAGGAAAAACAAGAAATTGCTTTAGCAACCCTTATTCTCATGTGGAGCGCCTGCCTGGAGCTCTGCCCAGGCTCAACAACTTAACTTTGTGTCAGTGTCCACCGTCGAAGGCATTGAAACTCTGTATATCTGCATTGCAGGATGCATGGTGCTTGGCAATTTCTTATGTGGAACTGCACATTAAATAGCAGAAAGAAGGAGAAGAAACGGCATGAGCCTTCGTTTTTCACATGTGCAACCCCTGCTCAGGGCTCTGCAGGCTCAGTGACTTAACTTTGTGTCAGTGTCCTCCATAGAAGGCATTTATACTCTGTTGATGTATCTTGCGTAGCGGGATACAGGATG
>JBCJKH010034959.1:17502-36125 GCA_039877255.1 Loriculus beryllinus
AGCCCACCTCACAAGCGTGTCAAGGTCCCTCTGGATGGCATTCCTTCCCTCCAGCGTATCCACCCAACCACACAGCTCGGTGTCATCAGCAAACTTGCTGAGGGCGTGCTCAATCCCACTGTCCATGTCAGCAACAAAGACGTGAACAAGACCGGTCCCAACACCGATCCCTGAGGGACACCACTCGTTACTGATCTCCAGCTGGACACTGAGCCATTGATCACAACTCTTTGCATGCGGCCATCCAGCCAGTTCTTTATCCACTGAATGGTCCACCTATCAAATTGATATCTCTCCAATTTAGGGACAACGATGTCATGTGAGACAAATGAACGAGCTAGATGGGAAAAAGAGGTACCTTAAGAGGGTGATTCACCCTTTACTCAAGTAAGTGTTTTGTGAAATCAATTGCTCTAAGAAAGCAGAATTGCCTGATAGAGATGTCCTTCACTAGAGATGTTCTATTTGGCTGTGCTGGAATTTGTCTTGTCTAATATTTAGCCATTTAAGCATTAGCTAATGTAAGCTAATCATCTAGGCTTCTTGGACTGAGAAGCATATCCAGTGTACATACTAAAACTGATGCCTGTTAGAGGTAGCATGAACCACTGTGCAGATATAACTCAGTCTGTGTGCTACAGAAGGAACCAACAGAGTTAGCTTCAGCTGGATTTTGGACTTTTTCAGCTAAAATACAACATAGATGCAACTTTTAGCAATGTAAAATCTGGGTGTCTGGTTTAAATGACGACACTGGTTTTACTTAGCCTATCTTCACCACTTAGTTTAGGTAACTTCTGGTCACTTACTGTTGAAAGAAACACAGAAAAGTCTTTCTTCTTGTGTTTATCTAGGATAGAGGGGCATCATTAAAAAAAATCAAGTCAAAATAGCTGCTTTTAATTTCACATTACCTTTTGTGTTGTGGTACTCCAGTAATGGTTCTGCCAATATTTCCCACTGTGATCTCTTATATTTAGAAATATACAACTCCATCCACAATGAAAGAATAGAAGCTGGCCCTCTAGGGGGTGACATTTTTTCCATGTGAGATAATTAAACAGATCCACATGGACAGTAAAATTCCTTCTGTTTGAGCACTGTTTCAAGAAGACATTTTATATCTCTTCCATTCAAAAAATGTTTTGTTTGTTTTACTGCATTGCAAATAGCTGATCAGTAATGAGTGGAGTAGTTTAAATTTCTTTCAGTTTAATAAAAGACAGAAAAAATCCTTAAAAAACACAGAGAACTCAGCAACTCTTTTCAAAAGTGAAGGCAGACAGAATCATTGATATCATACCTCCCTTGAAGCAGTATAATCACAGTCATTTACTGTCCCAGAGCCTGTTAAATATGGCAAGGACATTACAGAAGACAAAGGCATAATTATGACTGCAAAAACACTAAGATTTGTAGCCAGCAATCTCTGGAAAAGAAGAAAATTCAGAAGTAGCTTTACATGGTATAAAGATTGTAATGTGCTGCTGTTCTTTAAACTGGAACAGTTTGATGGAGCAGCTCCCAGGCCTTTCCACTGGTTCCAGCACGCTTCTGAATTCTCTTCCAGTTTTAACTGCAGTCTTTTATTTGTGCTTTTGGTTGTGAATCCTGCTTTTGCAATTAAACTTCTGTCATGCTCACAACTCTTGCTGAATTCTGATCCTTTGTTTATGAACCACTGCTCTCCTGGTAGTTTTCATCCAGTGTACTTTTTTGCACATACGGTAGGCTGTTCTGCTTTTCTTCTTTTATAATAATTACCAGGCTTTTTAAGAAAGCAGCAAAAATGCATTAGAGCTGACAGCTCTCACGTAACATCACTGCCACTTGACACTGTATGAAGGACAAATCACATCTTCTGGTCTGTGAAGAGCCTGCCAAGTCCAAGCTGCCTGTTCTGTGGTAAATTTGTTTAGCGCAGTTGAGGAAAAATGATTGCCTGCACTGGAGTGATTGCTGTTTTCACTTTCTTTTTTGTGATTCCCACATCTGTAGCTCTTTGCCATGTCAAATCATTGCTAAGACAGAAGTGCAGTGTCTATCAGAGGACAGCCCAGAGTCAAAACAGACCAATTAGTAATGTCCCCAACTGCTGCCTAGGCTCATGCTTGCTCCCTTGCTGTTCCTGAAGCCAAGAATTGCACTGGAAGCTATGGTTTTTCTCCAGTGCTACACCTGATGTGAAGAACTTCTTATAGGGGCTGGAGAATGGAAGTACTGTCAGCACCTTTCTTACAGGAGCTAGGCCTCTTCTTAAACCCAAATGATGTTCAAGAGATCACTACAGACTAGTTTGGGTCCTTTTAAGACAAAAGGTTTGAGTTGGTGCCAAAAGAGAGTTCTTACAGTTTCACACTAATACTGGGACAAAAACTGCCCTGCCTGGTGGGAAGGAATCTTCATTAGGTGATACATACATATGACCATAGGGTTTTCAGGCTATGTTCTGTCATTCTACTTTCTAGAAGCCTTTCATTTTAAGGGCTGAATGAAAGGCTTTCCAGTGCAACTCCAGTGTTCTGAGTTCATTCCAGCACAAGTCCAAATGGAGTTGTATTGCCTGAAATACAACTGTGGCTGCTGCCAAAACTTTCACTCCTGAGGGCTATATAAAAATCTTAACTGGGGGTCTGAGAGTGGAGATGGGAGTTTGCTGTGAGATGGTGACTCTCATTGTACTTCTGATTCAGGCATGGTGAGATTTACATCTGTGTCAAGACACAGTTTCCATGAACTCTTGTACTTTTAGATTCTAAAAGCACTCCATGAGGCACAGATAAACATAATCTTCCTTGATAGGATGTGAAGCTGAAGCCCAAAAAGCTGTAACTTGCTCTGATGCAGGTCCCATTTGCAGCAACACAAATCCTGATAACTTGCATTTCCATTACATCCCACTTATCTGTTTCTACCAGGCAAAGCCCATCATGACAAATATATTCTATGAAAAACTGAAGGAAAGCACCTTCTTATGGATTTGCATCTGGTGGGGCTGCCTGATGTCCAAGATGAATTTCTGCTTGTGCTTTTTCCTCTGAAGGAGCGCTGTCACCCTGCTTTTTGTGAAGTGTTTGACAAAATCATGTATTTTTGAGACTGTTTTCCCTTTGCCAGCTGCTGTGATTGCACTGATCTCTTTTTCTTAGTAAATCAGACTAAAATAGCTCTACAGCTGATTTGCCTTTTCAAGCAAATTATCCAGATACATTAAAAGCAACAATAACAAAATATTCTGTAGCAGTTCCTTCACTCAGTGAGCACAGTTGGGCCTCAGAAGAGGTGCCAAGATTGCTTAATGTACCTAAGAGTAGAACACAGCACACTTCGTGAGGCATAACTCAGAGAGTCAAATCTTGCTGCCAGTGTAAATCACAGAAAAATATTGAGCTTTGAGAATGAAATTGACCCATAACTTCTCTGTCTGTCTGTATATTTCTTCTGTCAGGGTTGTTTACATTTAATTCTTTGTGTAATAGTGGAAACTGGAGTGGGTGGAAGGAAGAAAACAGCAGGATTGGCTATTCTTTTTCTAACAGAAAATTAATTGGGAGGGATTGGAGAATCTCTGCTGTTCTGTCTGAGGAGTTTCATCACTGATTTGTCCTATGGGATGGCTGCATCTGGTTCAGTTTAGCTGTATCTGTCTTCAGTATCGACCCTTCATCCAGTTTCACATGTCTGCTGGAACTCTGCCTTTTCTCCTTTGCTTGCATCTTGCCATTTTTCTTTCTCCTACTATTCTTATTTCATTGTAGGCTTGTTTGCTTTTATGGAAGCCCCTGTAAATCATTCTAAGATCTGTTGTCAGGAAGTATGCTAGCTACAGTCATGTTGGCTTGATTTCTGTCGTGGTTTAATGCTACTTGCAGTAGCTATACTGTATAATCTAACCCTGACACTGATCAAAAGCAAAAGAGAGCCAGTAGATGGCACCATTTATTATATTATAGAAGATTCATAACCAAAGCATGGAGGGTTTTTCTCCCTTAAACCTGGCTTTCTGTGAAACATAAATCAACTCTTCATTTTTAGAGATGTTACTTACAAGCTTAGTAGAGACCTCACTTTATATCCTCTCCCAGAGCTTCCTGGGAAGGATTCAGTGGCAATGCCTTAAATGGAAAAACATTTTAGAAACAATAATAGAACTAGAGGTCAATAGGATACAGCCCAGGGGAGCTTTCTTCTGTTTTGCTCTTAAAACATACCCTGTTGCTGCTTTACTTTCTTGATTCTATTAAACAACAGATTTGCTTTGAGGCATATCTCTAAACCCAATAACTTCAGAAAAGATTCAGGCAATGGTCAATTGCAGACATGGTTTAGTTCTTCTGTAATAATGAATAGTAGTATTTTCTTACAACATAGACCAGCTGTTATCTAGGGCTCTCTGAGTGCTTCAGAACACTAATGAAGTGAGCCTCACAACACCTCTGTCAGATAAGGAATATTAATTCCCTAGGACTTCCATTGACCCCAGTAGGTGTTTTTGTGGTTCTATGTATCTGAGAAAGAGATACTCATGTGAGTAAAGAATAGAGAACCAGGATCAAACAGTGTAATATATTTTTGCTGAAAGAAAAGAAAAAAAGAATGTAGTTTTGCCTTTCAGGAGTTGGCAAAAGCAACTGCAGCATTTTTGGTAGGGGATCAGATTGCTTGTTTGTAGGTAGCTGCAAGTTTCCAAGTGGTAGTACCTGCACAATATGTGCTTCTAAGACAAATCTAGTGACTTCAGCATCATTTACTATTAAAGGTTAAAAGCAGCTGCTCTTTCTAATCTCCTGCAGCACAGCCAATGTAATTTTAATACTGTCTGCTATAGGAAAGGAAAGAAAAGCAATGCTGGAACATTTAACAGGATATATTTTTCCATCTTTACTTTCAGTTATGAAAACTGGCTGCAAAAAGCTAGTAAGTGTTTCCAGTCAATGATAGTTTCCCGGCATCAAAAGATTTAGCAATTGAAACAAAATATCCAGGAAAAAAAAAACCCACAGCAAAAACCACAACAAACTTCCACTCCACCACCACCACCCCAAAAAAAAAAAAAAAAAAAAAAGAAAAAAAAAAAAGCACAAAACCAACCTCCAAGAGGAGAGGACAAAGAAAAAGAGAACAACTTGGAGTTTCTATATTTATCTGTGTGTCATGTATAACCGCCTCACTGGGCTGTCAATTTTAATTGGACTGCAACCCACTGTAGTTGGGTTCACACTGGTTCAATTAAAAAATCCTGTTGTTACTTTTTCTCCCCATTGCCCATAAATAGGAGTATTGTAGGAGTAACGATGTTAACCTCAGTGTTCTGGCAGAATGCCAGCCCAGGTAATTATATTCTGCCTATGAAAATTTCAGTTGCCATTTCAGCTGAATACATTAGCCTTCATTTTCCACTCCTGATCATCGTACTATATAGCATTGCTGCATGTTGCTTAAAGAGTCACCACAGATGTGGCTGCATTTTAGTGATCACTGAACTAAGGAAAAAAAATCAGGATCTCCCCTCCTAGTAAAATTCTAGACTATTTACAAAGAGCAATATTGAGGGTGAGAGTTGCTTGAATTAGGGATTACTTGGTGAAAGTATGCATGGAAAGTATGCATGGACTGTATATATACTTAATGGCTTGGAGTACCTTTGCACAGTGATGTGGTTATGACAAACAGTGGCAGGATTTCGTAGTCTCACTTAGCAAGATCTTCACAAGCAAGTTAGGTCAGCGGAGTCTTTGACTTATAGAGTAGAATAACTCGGGAAAAGTAGTCCTTTAACAGCGCTGCTGTCTGATAGGTTTGAACAATAACTACTCATCATCTAAGGCAAAAAGAAGAGGGACAGTGATGAAAAAGTGGTGATAGTGCCCTCAGGAAAGAGTGGCTGGAAATGGTGACTTAGTACATCATTTTCTGCATAGCTGTCATTAGGAATGGTTTAAAATAAATATACACACTCACCCCCCCAAAAAAACCCAACCCCCCCCCCCCCAAATACACCTAGTCTTCTGAAATAGGTTCTTCCACCATGTTTACTTTTGTCTGTTTTGAAAACTGACTATGATGTTGTTGAAAAAACAGACATTTGTCCACAAAAGAATCAGTAGCAGCTTAATGCAGCATTTATTGACATTGACATGAGAAAGCAACTCTGTGCTCTCACTGCTCTCCCCTGGCCTCCAGAATGGGCCAATAATATATGGATAGCCCATGTCACAGTTAAGAACAGGGATAATAGTTGCTTTGTGTGACTTCTAAATAAAAATGAAATGTGTTACAAAAATGAGCAGAATAGTGATAAAGTACAATGGGCATTCAGGAAATCAGCAGCGAAGTGACCATCTGATGGTCAAACCACCAACCTTCTCTTTCAAAAGCTCTTTGAAGCCAGGGAGCTGTGTGCTGACTCAAATGGCAGAGAGATAGATACCTGCTTCTCACAGGCTTTTGATGATGATTTGACACCTACCTGTCACTTATGCCTTGGGGACATCTTCAGGTTACAAATATTGCTGGCTTTTGCTTCGTTAAGGTGGAAGTAGAAACTGCATTTTAGAATTTATCATTCTGCTATTTAGCTTGTATTATCCACACAATTTCTCTCTGGTTTTGCTGAGCATACATAGTGTTGCCTTGTAAACTGTCTTCAGGTTTTCTCTTTCAGGAATACAAAGACCTCATGCAGCAGACTCTTCCTGATCTAAGTAAAAGTGATTATTTTGATGACCCTGCTTGCGTTAACTGGAGTTTCAGTGCAATCAGCATGCCACATGTTAGAGAATCATCTGTGTGACCAAGGATGCGAGGTTTGCACCAAGTCTTCCACTTCCGGTATGTGATGGTTTTAAATTCATTCAAATTTTATTTTTCAGATAAAAACACAATTGTTTTAATTTTCTGATGGTAATTAGAAGATGGAAAAACAGCTTCAGGCCTGGTGACAGTTCTCAGGACTGACAGCATTAGCTTATGTATCCAATCATACAGTAATGATGCAATCCGTTGGCGTACATGGGGTGCTGTCAGGTCTGTAGCAATCCAATTAAGTTACATGGTTCCTAAAGCTAGGTGATTTGAGGAAGCTTAAAACAGAGTTAACACTGTGCTGGCTCAGTGGCTGTGTCAATTATCTGGTTGGATGTGCTTGTATCTCTGACTGCTGAAGCATATAGGCTTCTTTTTTTTCCTTTTTTTCCCTAGAGCAAGACCATGGAGAACACATTTAATAGTTAATTATTACCCAGCTTTATTATTATTTATTAAATGAGAATCTACATATATATTTGAAGGAGATGGTCATACCACTTGGGGAAAATAAAACTAAACAAAACAAAACACGAGAATTAATTGGTTGCATAATGTGTTTTTCAGGCTTTTTGCTGAAACTGAAATATTAAAGTTCATTTATAGTAGCTGAAGTGGTATTAATTTGTGTGGAGGTCACTGTTTGACCTTTGCTGTGGGAAGACTGTGGTTCTTGTCAAAATATTTTCATTCTAACCTTTAGTTTCAGATATCTGCCCCTGTTTCTGTTTGTGCTGTTCCTATTGTCTTTGCCTCTGAAACACGTAAGACAGAAAAGGAAAGCAGCTCTGTGTCATAGCTATCTTTTTTTACAACTTCTCCCTTCGTGGCAAGTTAATCAAAAGCCCTGTGTGAAGTCCCCTCTGAACATAGCCTTCCAGCCATTCAAGGTTACCCTATCATGCTCTTAGTGCAGACTCCTCACAGGTGCACATGCTTCACTCTTTGTTTAGTAATTTGCTCAAGGAGCTATGTGCTTTGTGGAAGATACCTTGCTTCTCAGAACTCTGCTTCTTTTTAACCAGAGGGGTTGTCCATTAACCCAAAACAATCTAGCTGCCCCTGAACAAAAAGCTTGAGGAAAGAGAAGGGTCACCTGGCCACCTTCATTTTATCTGGCAATTAAAGTCAATGTCCAGTCCTCCACCAATAGCCTGCTGCCATTAGTGAGAAGAAAATCACAGCTATGATAAAAGGATCAATGATAAAATTCAAACTGATTTCACTGGAGACACGATTTCAGCCCAGATACCTAGATCTAAGAAATAACCAGCTTGATCTCATGTGCCACTTCAGTGAAGGAAGCAGAAGAGCTGGCTGCTTCTGTAGAGGGTTAAAGATGGTGCAGCTTGTTAGTTACTTTGTTTCAGGAAAGGCAAATTGCAAGAATGAAGGAAAATTTATGAAATAAAGCCAAAGAGGGAGGAACAGTGCAACTGCACATCCACATTGGAGATCCTTAAGCCCAACCCAGCTCTGCAAAGGTTCCTCAGAATTTAGCACTACCGGAATCGATAAAACTATTTAATTCTTATACTGTGTAATAGAGAACATATCCTGCTAAGTGCAGTGGTAGCTGGGTCTGGCCCTCTGTGATAGAGTTTGTCAATATTGGTGGTTGTTTTTTGCAATGACTTTTAAAGAGTTGAGCCATAGATTACTACTTGCTCAGTTGCTTCATCCACCTTTTTGATATCAAGATATTTGTGGACACATATTGATATATTTCTTCCTAGCATTCTGTTTGCAGGCCAGCAAAGCTGACCCATGAAGACAGATGTGTACATGTCTTCCAGAAGAAAAATTACATTCTCGGTACGAATTCAAGTCTTAGGCTGCGAACTTGAGCACACCATTGTATGTAGAAGGCAAGGGTTGAAAACAAAATCAACAAAACTGGCCCATCTGCAGTCCCTGGCAAAACTCCCGAGAGAAAGCCAGGAAGAAAAAGGGAATCAGGAGAATTTTTAAATGCAGTTTCCCCTTTTATCATGTTTCTAATCCCATTTTCTTGGCTTCTTTTTGTCTTCCTTCATTGTTGTTTCCAGCATGTACATTCTCGAGGCTTTATAATGCTTCATCTTAAGGGGGAACCTGAAGAACGTATTTTGCCTGCTAACGAACAACCTGAATATTTTTAATCACCAAAGCCAATCAGAAGCAGGGGATTACAGTCAACAGAGGACTGAGATTTGCATATTAACAGTGCAGTTATTGAAGCTGCCTTGTATTTAGCGCAAACTGCGCTCTCCGATTTGCCGGTGCTGGCTGCCAGCCAATGCACATGAGGGATTCAAAGGTCAGATGTATTCTTTAATTATTTTTTTTAAAGAGAGAACCATACATTGCTAATATAAACCACATGGTGAAACCTGTGTGCAGGAAGGCGAGAAAGCACAGCGACCCTGCTTGGTGCCAGCTCTGTAGCTGCATGGCTGCTGTGCCCCCTCATTGGCTCAGATAGGTCTATCCCTGAATAATGTATCATATTGTGTATGTTAATGAAGCTTTACAGTTCTGTTTCCATTAGGGTAAGATAGCCTGTGAGCCTCTTAGTGGATAAATAGGAATTTACAGCTTTCAAAAATTCTCTTAAAGCTTGCAGGATCCACAGAAGAAGGAATTACACACGACTATTTCTAAAGCTTTAAAAGGTCCAGAGGGCCTAATTGTGCGCTCAGATGTGTCTGTGCAGCTCTGACTGAAGTCTTGGGGTATAATGCATAGTTATGTGACAGCTAAAATGAGTCCTTTTTTAAATTAAACAAAATAATCCTTCAGATATTAAAAAAATTAGACTGTAAAGTCTTCAGGGTCAAGCCAGCAACTTCTCAAGAGCTATTCAGAATGTAACAATGTGAGGCCTTGGCTGGAACCAGGCACTGTACCAATCTAGGAATGGCAAATAAATGCTGAAAGTGTTAGGGAAAATCATACAAAGAGGGCAACATCTTCTACAGATTTGTGCATGTGTGGGTATATGCACACATTGCTCCAGGCAGTGGGAGGTAAGGAAGGAACAATCAAAAATTGTCATAATGAAATAACCTTATCAAGTGTTCTCACACCTCAGTTAGTTACATTAAACAAGACCAACATTGGCAGAGACATTTTCTTTTACCTCTGTTTTATACTGAGCAAAGCTTATGCAACAGTCAAGAGAAGTGTGTTTAAACTCTGTGTTGTGGTGGTGTATGCGTGTGTCACTGTTTCCGAGCACAATTGCATTCAGTGTTAGGAGAAAGATGAAGATGCAAATTTAATACAAATAAGGGAAATATATTCAGATACTGGAGTTTGTGTGATTTTTTTAAGCAGTCCTTGGTTTCACAAGCTGGTTTACACTACACATGAAGGATGAATTGTGCCTGAATTTCCCTGCAAGTTTTCTGTGTGCTTTCCAAAAAGGTGTTCTCTTAGGAATGAACGGGCTTAAGGCCTGTGCTCGAGAAGACTGAACAGATGTGTTTTACTGTAAATAATATAGAAACAGATGCCCAAGTTATAATTATGTCTTACTTTCATCAGTTCTACCCTAACAGAAACACTTCAGCAACTTTTCCTTTATTCAGCTATCTGTATGACCATTGAAAAGAGAAGAGATGGCCAGTCAGGAAATCAGCAATCCACATCTGCATAGCTGGGCCAAGAGCAGCTTCTGCTCCCCAGAAAAGGTAGTTAGCACTTACCTAAGCCATTCCTGTATTTCATCTTCCATGCGTGTCCTTGTGTTACTCAGTAGAATTTGTGTCAGTTTTATTTGTTGTCGCTTCTCAAACTGAAGCTGTGACACTAACCCTGCCAGCCAAGGGAGAAAAGCTACACACAGAGGCAACGCAAGCCAGTATTGTTTAAATCAGATGAGCCCAGCGGTGTGGAAATTGCTTCTGTTGCATAAGTGTGCTTGCTGGTAAACCCAAACCGAGGGGCTGGTTGAGCATATGTAATTAGCCCAGTACCAGTGGATGTAATTCAGTACTGCTTTGGCAAAAAAAGTACTGTGAGAGAAGCAGGAGATTTTTCTATCAGATTTTCTTCCTACCACTAGAAATCATAGCTGCTGTGTGCAATATTCAATATCTGATGTTAGTTTCCACCTTTCAGCCTCAGCCACTTTTCACTTACCAGCTAATCGTCACCTAGAAGTGAAACGTATTGCTGAAACGTATTATAAATGGGCATATAAAGGCTCTCTCCAGCACTAAATCACAGCCATCTCTCCAGAGGAAAGGGACTGCTTACCGCAGCTCTGCATGGTAATACAGGCCAGGAGAAGAACAGGCTTTTCCCTTTCAAATAGCAGGAAGAGTTCAGATTAGCAAGCACTTTCTGCAGAAGGGAGCAGAGATGCAGCCACAAAAGCCTTTGCTAACTCCCTGCTCTGACAAGGAATTCGACAGCCTCTATAGGAGTAGCACGTGGCTTTGGGGAAGTACTTCTTGTCACCAGGCCCCTGGGCCCAGCACTTTACTCTGGGAAGGGCTGTCCTTGGCCACCTGCCCCATGGTTTTGGGGACAAAAGGTGAAGTTCCCTGCTCTTGCCACACTTGAGAGGTATTTCCTGCCGAGGAAATTAATAAAGAAAGAAATCAGACCTGCAGCAGCAAGGTCTTCCCCTGAAGGGTGATGATTTTAAGGCAAGGCTAACTGGGGCGTGGGAGCTTTTGCAGATAAGACATGCAACTGCTTCTCAAGGGAGGGTTTCCAGAGGAAGCGCCAATCCCATCGGATGCAGTGTAGCTCCCAAAGCTACACTGGGAGCTGAGAACAGCGGTCGGGTGTGTTTGAGGGGCGGCCTCGGGCAAGAGTCGCGTCTGGATGCTCTGCCGGCAGTCTCGCCTGGCGGTGTCCTGGCTCCAGGGTGTCCCGTCCCCCCTCCCTGTCCGCCGCCGTCCCCCCGTGGCTTTGCGGGACCGCTCCCCGCTGCTCACCACCGACTCTCCCACCCCACAGGCGGAGCAGGGCGCACCGCCCCCGGCGGGGCTTCACCCCGCTTCTTGCCGCCCCACAACCGACCCAGGGCGGCACTCGGGACCTCCTCTGCGGGGCCGCTGTTCCCGGGATGCCGTGAGGCCCCGCGGCTGCTCCCGCCGCCGAGCTGAGCGCCGTACGCTCCCCGCCCTCCTCACCGCCCCTCTCCCTCTCCCCCTTCCTCCTCCTTCCTCCTCCTCCTCCGGGAGCAGTGCCTCCCCTGCACACCTGCCTTGCCATTTGTCGGCGGCTTTGCTAGGAGGGGAGAATTTTCCCTCGGTCCCTTGCAGCATCCCTCCCCGGCACACTCACACACACACAGATCGAGGCACCGCGCTGCCTGTGCATCGGCGGCCACCGCCACCGCGGCCCCCCGCACCCCGGCTCCTCGCTGTCCCCGCCGCCGAGGGGCGTCCTCCGCCTGCTGCAGCGCCGCCGGACCCGGCAGCAGCCGGAGGGGGGCGGCGGCGGCGGCTACCCCCGCTGCTCCGCGGCCCCGCAGCGGCAGCCGGTAGGTACGGCGGTCCCGTGGCGGCTGCCCGCCGCGGGCGACTCCCGGCCGGGGAAGGCCGGGCTGGCACTGCGGAGGGAGAGAGGCAGGGAGGGAGGGAAGAAGGCAGGGGAAGGCGGCTGGAGCCGGGCGAGACGCACTGCCCCAGCCCTGCCGGCGGCGCCCGCCTCGCCCGGCTTCGGCTGTGCTTCCCGGCGCCGCGGGGCCGAGCGCAGTTCCGGCCGCCACCCGGGCACCGGTTGTCCCCGGTGAGTCAGAAAGTTTGCTCTCCTGGGCGGCCGGGTTGTGTTGTTGTTTGGGGTCCGCCTGTTTAGGGTGGGTTTTATGCTCCCATTCCCGCTAGCGGGCTATTTATTTATTTATTTTGACCGCCTCCCCGCCCCCTTTTTATGGTTACTGTTTTAATTGCTGTTGTTGCTGCAGCGGGAGGACGGGGTTCTGAGCCCGCCGCTGCCCCGCTGTATCTGGCAGCCCCCCATAGAGCACCCGCGCAGCGCACTCCGGGCAGCCGGGGTCGGGCCTGGGGCTTCCTTCCACTTGCGAACCCCGCTCCCCCGCCGAGAGTTCGGTGGGTATCCGGCAGCGCGGCTGCAGTTTGCCCAACAGTTTCTGATGGCAGCTCGGGAGGCGGCTGTCCCATCCCTCTCCTCCTCTTCCTCCCCGCTCCCTGAGCGAGGGCTTTAAACCAGGGTTCAGAGGAGCTGGAGGTGACAGGACCTCGCTGTGCCGCCGGTGAGGAACAGGGGAACCGCTGGGCACCGGTTGGATAGCTGGAAGTGGTGTTGTCGTGGGTTACCAGCTGTGGAATAGCCGTGTCCTGCCTTGGCGAGGGCTGGGATTGCTTGTGCGTCGTGTCCATCTCTCCGTGCTTTGATCTAGAATCGGTAGGAGTAGCTTGCTGTTGTCTGGGGTGGAAGAAGCTCTCTCGCCTTTTACTCTTTTGTTCTTTATTCTACGTGTGGCTTTGGTGAGGGCTTTTGGTTTCTGAGAGGAAGCTTAGAGGCTGAATGAATTCATCCCTGGGCAAGAGAGACAAGAAGCTTTCAGGTCCTTCCCAGGAATTGTGTATTTTCTATGTTGTGTGTTATTAGTTCCTTTTTTTTTTTTTTTTTTAATCACTGGAAGTTCTGCTCTAATGTGTCAAAAGCTTTGATGTCCTTTGCAATGTACCTCTTCTTTTTTTCCCACTCAAATTTAAAATGGAGTGATAAAATGCGTAGACATTAACAAATAAGTTGAAAAGACTTTGAAATAGTGCATGTTGTGCATGGTGTGAAATTGCGGATATACATAAAAGAGTAGCAACTATTCTGCAGGTTTTATTTAAAAAGCTTTTTCTCTATGACTTTGTGCCGAACTCTCTTCATCTGTCTCTCAGCTTTTAAGTATGATGGTGTTTTTGTTGTTGAGGTCTCATGTGCTGTGAGGATGCCTTGACAGGTATCCACATTAGCCTGGCTTTAATGATCTTTTTGGCTTTACAAAGACTTGCCACTATAAAAATACATGAAATTTACTATTGTGGCTTTTTAAGATCTCATTTCCTGATGCTTTTATTTGTTTATCTATGTATTTATTTATGTTACAACTGAAGGGGAGGGGAGGGGGAGGAGGAGAGGAGGAGGGAATTGTCTCCAACTCTCCTCTCTGTCCAAACGTGTAAAACATATATGAATGCATAAAGAAATTAAGACACTGAAACAACCCTGAGCTGAATTCCAAGAACAAAAATGATTCCAGCGTGTGTGCTTGCCCGCACCAAGCATTCTGCAGCATGTGGTATTTGCAGAACTTGCAATGCACAGTAGCTCTCGAGTAGTAGGAGGAGGTTTTGTATTCTCAGGAGCAAGAGTCGTTGACAAGTTGGCAAAACTATAGACACAGTTGAGGAACGTTGATACACGTGTGAATGTATGTGTATATAAATATCACCAGCCTGCTTAAGTTCCCTTTTCCTCTGGATAATTTGTCTTCCTTAACCTGGAATATATTCATCCTTTCCCCTGAATTTTGAGGTGCTTTTTGCCATTCCTCTTGGTGTGCATGTGTTTTGATGCTTGTTTCAATCTCTCTGTAAACCAGAAAATAATCCAGTAATAGATTTAGAAGAGTCTATTGCCAGGCAAACCAGGCGATAGATCATGAAATCAGACAATAGTATTTTGTTTCCTAGCAACCCCCTACTGCAAACAGAAAACAAAACGATGGTGGATACTTCCACATCATGATAGCTATGTGTCAAACCTCCAGGTACAGAACTACTAATTGTGCAGTGAGATTTGCTCCTATTTGTTTCAGCTGCTGTAGTAATAGTCTCCTTTTGTGAGAAAGGGATTTGCTGGGGTAAACGCAGTTAAATGGTTAACATTTCATTCTGCTCTCTTAGCTTTCTACCGGTGTCTGTTAGAATGAAGTGGGCACAAAATTTAAATAGTAACTAGATTTTTTTGCCAGTAAGAGTGATTTGAAATACCCTGTTCTTATTGCTGGACTGTTTCTAAATCTGTGCTATTACAGACCCTTGAAAATCAGATTTCTCATCTCCGGTATCCAGAATACAGTATCTTTTTGGACTTTGTTGTGTTAGTCATCCTTTAGTTTTGTGTTTAAACTACATTAGTTAGAATGTATTGAAAGAAACATCCTTTGCCTCTCACAGGATCAGGAAATAAATCCTACGTGCTGCTTTGCTATGTTTACGTTCTTGGCACCCAGTTCACCCCTTCAAAGGGCTAGAGCTGTCACAGTGCAGCAGAACCGGGTCCTAAGGCATGATCTTTCTAAAAAGTGCTTTTGATAATGCAGTAATTCCCTTAGTTAAGAGTGTCTGAGCATTGAAATGGCATCTCAACCCTGGACTTTGTGCACTACCATCTATCTGAAAAACAAAATCCATTAATGCAAACTGTGGATCTAACCTGGTATCGGTGCTTACTGCCCAGCGGGTTTCATCCTTCCAGCCAGCATTAGTGCTTAGAGTCTGCTGGGGATGCTCAACAGCAGTGGGGAAAGGAGGGGTGTAGGCACAGATGAGTAGTTGTATCTACAATGCAGCGAGGAAGTTTCTATACTTTTATCTCTTTGCCACCTTTCCTCCCTCTATAGGAGGAAGTGGCAAAAAGTTGTTAACAGAGTTCTACCTACAAGTCTTTGCTATCCAGTGGTATTTACAGCCATCACACTGCAAATAAAAACAGTGGTAGTTTTCCTATTGGTTACAGTGGTAGTTTTCCTATTGGTTACAGTGGTGGATCAGTAAAAATTAAGGTATTATTTCCATCTGGGAAACTGTAACATCACAAGTAAAATTTTCTGTGGGGATGGCAGCGAACATGTATGCATTATTAAACAACAGTGTTTGTGCTAGGTGGGTGGGGGAACGGCATTCTCTGAGCAACTTTGGGGTTCACAGCATTATATAACAACCAATACGCAGTTGCATACAATTCATTTATATTGCCTATAGGTATTTTTCTGGTTCATCTCAAGTACTGAGGTACAAAATCATTCCAACAAATGCCACTTCAATAAGAAATGTGGAAGTGGAATAGTTGGAGTATTATAATTCTGATAAATATCAGCGGGCAACTATGTTTTCATCTGTGTTTGAAATCACACATTTTAGTGCTGTAGCATGTGTGGATGGTTTAGTTTAGAACATGTTAATTGAATTTTGGAAGCCTTTATGGATGGAGAGGAAGTAATCGTTTTCCAATTTTTCTTCTCCATTTGTTTCTCACATGGCACTCATTCCAAACCTTGAATCTCACAGGTAGCCTGCAGATTAAGCTTGGTATGGCTGCCTAATTGCAGGCCCCACTTAGCCTTTGCTGTGTTTACCAGGCAGCAGAATGAGGGAAGGCAAAGAAGACAAAAAGTAAAAACAGAAACAAGGGGGAGAGAAAGATTTTTTTTTTCCTGCATGTAAACAATGGAACACATTTGGAAATTATTTTAAATACTCTCCATGAAATTCCCATTATGCCAATTGCATTTGAGGCTGATGGTGAATGTAAAATCTTACATCTGCTGACATGTGGGTTGGCTACTGATGGAAATAGTCAACTCATGACTAAAACAAAAGGCTAGTACTGTCTTCCCCCTACAACTCCATCTTTCATGGAACAGTGAGTGAAGCCCATTGCATTTAAAGGCATTCAGTTGATAGGAATTAGGAAATGGGCAGCTTTGTTCTCACCATTTAATGGTGGTTGTGGCTGATGAGCTGCCTGGGAATGTGCTCCATATCTTGCTGGGATACGTACACTTTTTCAGATTTGGCTTTTAAAATATGTTTTTGAAGGAGGGTACTGCAGTAACAAGAACATAGAGTTACTTAGTGCATGTTTCAATTCTATAGTCTTACCAATTACCGTACAGTTTAATATTAGATATTTATTTCCTTTTCTTATTTCAAGAAAGGAACAAAAGCATGATGTCAGGTTTGGACTGTCTTGAAGCTTCATTTTTAAATCCTGCAACATAAAAGCATTGAGCTGTCAATTCTTGCCAAATATGGAAAATAAACCATCCAAGTGATTACAGAAACTGAGGATTTGCTTCAGCAGAACACTGACTTGCATGCCTAACTTCTTGGGTTTTTTTTGTTTGTTTTCTGAATGTATGCTTAGTCGCATCTCTGCTTGCTGAGATCAACTGGATTTAAGCATGTGGTTAAACCTAGGCATGTAATCAAATGCTCTGTTGAATAGGAGGCTTAAACAAAACCTATAACCGTTGAAACTAATGTCTTGGCTTTGGAGTAAACAACTTCAGGAGACTTCGTACAAGATAGTAGAGTGAAGGGAACAAATCTGAGGAAAAAGCAAGTTCACAGGGCAAGGGCTATCAAACTGGGAACTTACTGACAGGTAATAGTGCTGGAAGGGATCTAGAATTAAGACCCATCAGGAAGTAATACATGAGTCTGCAGTATGAATTGATTACAGAACAGCACAGTTTGTGCTTGAGCTGACAAGAAAAAGGTACCATGTCTGTGAACACAGAGGTGGGTTTCTTTATACACATGAACTCATCTGAAAACTAAGTATTGTAGGGGGAAGGTATTAGCAATTTGAGTGAAGCTCAAAGCAGAGTAACAAAATAACTTGGTGTCTGGAGGAACTAGCTTGAGGGAAAATATTAAGAAATAGACATATTTTTAGTCTGGCACTGAATATAGGGAGATAGGTAAACTGCATGTAGATATTTGAAATGTATTTTAGTCAAAGGAATCTGGGTGGGATTTTTTTGGTGCACTACGTGAGAGAATAATAAGAGAATAATTTAGCTAGGACTAAATGGTGAAACTGAGGAAATGAAAGTTTAAGATGAATTCTGGGCAAAATGTTAATAACAGAAAATTGTATTGGTGCCTGTGTTAGTCCAGGTGTAGTGGGAGCCCCCTGTGCGTCTTCAGATCTTTAAAATAAGAGTAGGCAAGTCACTAGCAAATGACTGGAGGACGCAATTCTGTGTTTTCAAGGAGACAGAGTACAAGATCCATCAGCCTTTTTTTGTGTCTATGTTTTGGTTAGTTTCAGCTGAAGGTTGTAAGAGAAACTAGGTCAGATACTCAGCCAACTATCCTTGACTTGATTTTTCTCAAATTGGAATGTTCATACTTTGGCCAAGTGGTTTCCAGTGCCAAGACAGTAGAGTTTCACACTTTTATAAATGCATGACTAGGAACAGGGTCATCATGTGCGCTCAGGTTATGTCAATGCTGGGAGGTTGGATGTGAAAGCATCTGCTACAGTAGATTTTTTTAGTAAACAGCTGTGGTTTATTCATTTGTTTGTTTTCCCTTTTGAAAACAATGAGCATGGCTGGTGGTGTAAAGGGCACAGAGGTGATAGGTTCTTGTTTGTTGACAGTTTCTGCAGCATTTTGTTTGATTGTCTAAGGAAGCTGACTGCCATCAGGTAGCAATGATGGATAGCAGGTACAACTGCTTCCTTCCCGTACCCCCATCATGATGCCCTGATATCATAGCAGCTGTTCTCTGTGATCTGGCTAGTCTGTGTGCAATGGAAGTCCAGATGACAACTACCATCAGTGATGTGTTTTCTGGAACAGGCTGAGAGAGGAGAGACATATGGTTGATCTTTCCTAGGGTGCGTTGCTTTAAATGTCTTTGTCATCCATGTAGACTGAGAGAAGACTTAGCCAGGAAGGGTGCAGGTTTAAGGTGCAACGGCAGTTTTATTGATGAATCCCTCCCTAGAATGGTATTATTGCACTGGTTTCTGGCAATTCATTTTATGTGAAGCAATTATTCAGAAAAAAAATTGTTGTGCAGACTGATATCATCAGGGAATGTTTTCCAAGAGCCATG
>JBCJKH010034961.1:9772-22344 GCA_039877255.1 Loriculus beryllinus
CCAGCCAGTCCTTGCATAGGTGTCACAAAAGAAAGTTTCACACATGTTCATGTACACAGACGCCTGCAGGAGGGACTGCCTACAGGCCCTTCAAGAGAAGGAGAGAAGGAGAGAGGATTTTATCAGGTGTCTGGGTGCATTTGATCACACAGTGCTCCAGATACTGCCTTTATCTTCCCAACACAGTGGGTTGTGGTGACTTGCCAGTCACTTAGTGGGGTGGAAACAGCTTACAGGTCACAGCAACAAACAAACAAGGAAGGGAGCCAGGGAGACAGAAGACATCTGCTCTGACACCACCAGCCTTATCTCTGTCACTGGGTGGTGTGCAGAGCGCCTTGAGTCTGTCCATTTCAACCCTGTAGGTAACAGAGATATGGCAGAGCTGCCATGAAGCTGGGAGTGTGGGAAGGAAGGACGTGGAAGGAAGATGGGCTTTATGCTTTCAGGAACAGCTGTGGCTTCCTTAGGAGGCAGACAGCTGTTAACTGCCTCTAGAAACCTTGCTCTTTCCCTAAGAGAGTGTCTTGAGCCATCTTCTCTGATTGTTTTTCCATCTGAGCTATGAAAAACACCTGAGCAGGGACTCATGTTTGGTTTCAATCTTCCCTGTCTTCACTGTTGGAAAGGCAACATGAACTGGGGTTGTCATACCATGCACAAATGCCTTCTGTGCATTTGTTTTCTGGCATGGCAAAACTAACCATATCTCAGTGCTCACAAAGAGCACTCCTGTGTCTCCTGTAGAAAGAAAGCTGCTCCTTCTTTTTACCTGCTGTGTGGTGGGCAATGTATTTTACAGCCCTATCTAGGGGAGCAAATCTCAGATATGACATGGGAGATAATCTGTAGAGGAACACATCTGCTTCACCCCTCCCAACCTTGCCACATCATCCACGTGTTCTAGTGGCTACAGAAAGCTCAGGTAAGGCTGGGACTGAAGTTGTTGCCTGGAAGGGTGAGAGTAAGAATGAAGAAAATAGGAGGGTTTTTTGAGCAATGGCTGTTTCCCCCTCTTCTCCTGCTTTTGCTTAATTTTGCTGGCCTAGCCCTGGATGTTTGGAACATTTTTTTCCACCTAAAATGGAGTTAATTTATCTGAGCTGTCGATTAATAACTCCAGTCATTGCAGTCACTCATCACTACTTGTTCAGAGATGGTTAAAGGAAGGGCAGAGGCAGGTAACTGCAGGCATTTGGCATACCTGGGCTTTTCCCAGGCCTGTTTTTTCTCTCTCGTTTTCTCTCTGTGTCCAGTCAAAACCAAGGCCGTGCTGCTCACTCGACACAGCCTCTATTTTATGACTATGAAAACAGCAGCAGGCAGAAGGTTTCCAAGAAGAGCACAGTCGTGTGTACGCCTGTCTTGTATGTGGGATCATCTGCAATGATTTTGGCTTCTGACAGTGGCTGTCTGCAGTTGCAGAGATCAAAGTCCATAAAGAAACTATACCTAACTGCACAAGACTGACTGGGAAGTAGCACCAACACCTCATGAAAATCAAAGTAAAATATTTGGATTCTTCATTTTTCGGCGGGACTTTTCATTTCAAAGTCAAACCTAAGAAAGCCAGCAGACAAACCATCATGTATACTTTGTGCTGGATCATAAGACTTGGACAAAAAATGCAGCTGAATTGAGGGAAGAAATTCCAACTAGTTCTAGCTAGCATGATTAAGGTGCACCAGCCTCCCTGGCCAGCCATAAATAAAGCACAACTAGCATTTGTAGTGGTCTGCCTCAACACCACTGACCCAATATCCCACACACCTCTGTTAACAGGAGACAGCTTTTTGTAGCAGTCCAGAGCAAGGAGCAAACTCGTATCTCTTGAGATATGGCAAGATATTGGGATGACTCTTTCTCAGGCGTGTTCTGGCTCCATGTCTGGGTTTTATTGTTGCTGCTCACCTCAGTGTCTGAAGCACAACATCCCAAGCTGCTCTTTACCTTTTTTTCACCAAAACTGAGAGGAACTCAAGTCCAAGCACCACAACTTAGGCACATCAGCAGCCAGAACTGAGCTGGAAAATCAGATCCAAACACCATTTCTGTCAGGCTGACCTTTGCTGTTTTTCTCTTTTGGTGGTTTCAGGGGAAGTGCTTGCCACTAACACGTTGTTTCGTGTCTATTTGTTAGTTGTGTTTTCCCCCTAATGAGTTGACCAAAGGTTTTTAAATGGAAGACTGACTATGAGTGACTATGAATTTCATAGCAAATTTCTACTAAGTAACAGTTTATGCCAGAGTCTTTAAAGCTTTCACGAATTATTAATTTTTATGCAAATAACTTCAGCTAACATGACACGATGAATAACAGGGAACTGAAATCATCGAGGAAATAAATCTTCTATGGACTCAAAGCAGTCATTTCTTCATTTGAGTTCTGGTCCAGCTGCAGAGAGAGTTTTGATCTGTTGGCTGGGGCTTTTTGAAGTCCCACATAGTCTTCAAAGTCAGAGTGTAGGTTCAGTTCTGGGTTTGAAAAGAAATAACAATTCAAATCAGTTTTCAATTTGGGTTTGGGTTTGATTCAAAACTGTCAAGTATAGTCACAGAATGATTAAAACTGTTCTAACAGCTCTGGCCATGAGGAAGCTAAGGCAAACCCAGAGGACATGCAGATCTGGACAAGTACTCTTGTTATTAGCTAAATTTTTTCTGTTAACTAAATGTTCACACAGACCAAAGCCCCATTGTTTTAGGCAGGGCAAGAAACAAGTAGTAAAAAATTACCCTGGCCTAAATAAATCTTTTGGTCTAGAGACACAAAGCTGGTACAAGACGAGAAAGAAGAAGCAATACCTTCTTCCTGAGACAAGGAACTGAGGCATGGAGAGGTGAAGTGACTTGGCAAAGAGAGTGCAGGAAGGCTGTAGCAGAGGTGGGAGGTTCATCCGAGTGCTGTGAGCCCCTCACCACAACTTCAGGCTGTCCTTCCTGCCTCACCCTCCGCGCCGGCTCGTACAGCACCCGGTCACATCTCCATAAAACAAGACAGAACAGTGACCCAAGTGGCCGGGGGAAAAGGGGAGAAAGAAAGCCAGTTTATTTTTCTTTCTGCTACTTTATCTCACTTCAATGGAAGCAGTTGAAAATGTCGAGGATAAATGAAAACAACTGTTGGGCATCAGTCCAAGTGGTTAACAAAGAACCCCAAACTCTTTTAAGTCCTGCAACTAAAAGGTGCTGGCATAAAAAGAATAGCATTTTTCTTTGTAGAAATCATTTGTTGAACTCTCTTGTTCTGCATAGGGTTCCTTGTCTCCTCTCCCTTCACTTCCCTGCACTTCAAAACCAAATCACTCTCCCCCTATATGCTATATTAAATGTTTCCTGAGAAGCACTGTGTTGTCGTCCACATGTGAAATCAGTCTAAGATGTCCTGTCTTAGATGACATTCTTTAAAACCAAGTATGAGGGTCTGCCTCCCAAAACCATGTGTAACTCTGGAGCTGGGGTCAAATGCCAGGTAACTATTTTCAGCCTTGACTCGATAGAAGATTTCCTGCTGTTTGTGGGGCTGTAGTATGTCCAAAAGCACCTGTCCATCTCCGACAGAGAGGAATGCAGTACCAGAGAGGGAAGGTGGGTGGGTTAAGTATGGTTTTCCTGATAGCATGGTGAGAATGCTTTGGAAAATTACATAACAAGCCAAGGGAAAAGGTTGGGCTTTTGAAGGGAAATTGCCAATGCACCAAAGCAGAGCAGACAACAAGAATAGGTTTAGTAACCCAGTGAAGAGGCTGACCTGTGAAACTTGGGCTGTAGAAGAGGTTTGACTGGGGAGGGAGACTGTGCTTTCTGCAGGTTGAAATCTAACAAGTTGGGTGCCAACACTGACCTTATTGTTCTAAAAGAAAACAAGAAAAAATTCCCAGAATGTGTGTAGAGGGTGAAAGTACATTATTTTGCTTGTGTAAAACCCACAAATATTCACCTCAAAAAATCTCAAAGGCATAAACTCGGGCAGTTGTTTGGTGGTGGCACGTTATGGCATGTGAATACCTGTGCCATTTCCTCCCTCCTTCTGAAGCTTCCCCCTCCTATTTAAAGCGTGATGAAAGAAATAGCTAATTTGACACATGTCCAATTCCTCTTGTTTCAATATCTGTTGGGGACAAAATGAAGAAAATGGAGATCTCTGGAAAGAATGGGAAGAGGAGACCATTTACAACAGCTCATTTATATACAAGCTCAGAACAGGGACTCTAGACCTAGCTTTTCCCATTCCTCAGTTGTCAGCAGAGACCTCAGGTCCTTTATTAATGGCAACTTGTGGAGCTGACTGATCTAGCCTTTGTTTAGATGACTGAAGTCCATCCCATCCACATAATGCAATCTCTCTATTTCTTTTTTAGCTGTTTAATAATGAAGACAAATGCCCCTGAAAGCATTAATTCAACCTCTTTTTATGACAATCTTTACTGTCGCAGAGTATGCGACATGATATGCATAATATGCATGAGCCTCCAAACACCAAACTCTAGTATATTTTTAGTGCACAGGAATACCTCACTCTGCAGACTGAAATAAGTTGCTTTCTGGACACATCTCTCTCTTCTGCCAACAAAGCTTGAAATGGAAAGGACAAACCCCCTCCAAAACCACATTTTTGTTCCCTACACGATGCCAGTCAGCACTTGCATTAGAAGGAAGCAGCAGTGAAAGAGAAAGAAAACTCTAAAATGTTCATTAGGTCAGAGATTTAGAGTGGGATTTCCATAGTGTGGAACCTGGACCACATCCAGTATTCCCCAGGAGGCTCCAGGGAACCAATGGATGCCACCTGTAAAGCAGGCATCAACTGTCTTCTCTACAGTCTTAGAAATGCCTGGTTTTGGCCACGTCTAGACAGAGATCTTGCAAGCCTGTAGGTGCAAATGTGAGAAGAGGGTGAGGAAAGTGCAGCCAGAAGCTCAGCCTGAGGTTCTGGAGGAGGCTGAACGTGCAATCATGTTTTGATCTGGGTTTGAGCTAATCTTTATACCACTTTCCCATAAGGAGTTGTTTAGATGAATCCTGGCTTTGCAAAGCTTGGGTTTATGGAAGTTCTGAGCTTTCACAGGTTTTTTTTGTGGTAAAGGTGGTCAGAACACATGCGATGACCCAGGATGCACTATTAGCTGAAAAATCAAATCACAGCCCGTTTTCATTTTTCAGTCTTGGAGGAAACATGGATCTTAATACATCTGTGAATCCATTACCCATCCATAAAGCAGCCAAACTAACTCCTCACCAGTAAGTTGTGAAAATAAACCCGTTATCATCATCATTTATGAAACGCTTGGATTCCTTTGTGATAAATGACATAGAAGAGGCCGCAAGGAAATGAATAATCCCGACTTCAGAGCAGAGTTTGAGTAGTGTGCTGAAAAGAGATGACCTGGGACCACATGTTGATCCTAGATGTTAAAGTAAAATATTCAACATCTGCATATTAGTCTAGAACTCCTTGGAGGCTGTTAACTGAGGCAATGATGCTACCAAAACCAAAACAAAGCAAGAGCAAATGAAAAAAGGATATCTCACATCCACTGGGTAATTCCATAGCTGCAATATCCTTCAACATTTCTGGATTGGCATAGGTCTAAGCAGGGAATGTCTAATGGAGTCAGAAAAATAAATGGGTGAGGAAACAGGCCCAAACAGGGATTTATGTGATAACTCTGTCAGAGTAGTAAAGCCCGCCCTTTCAGTTGCATCTCTCTTGCTCCCTTCTGTGTTCACATCTAGACAATCTCATCCCTTCATTGATCTCAGTAGTTCTTTCCACTGTGCTGTGCAGGAGGAAAAAGCAGCAAAATCATCTGGCCTGATTTCACTTTCTGATTTCTCTTTCTGATTCTTCAGACCAGAGTAATTCCACTAAAGTGAAATGAATTCATAAAAACACTGGGCTAGATCAGAATTAGTGTCTAAACATCTATTTATAATTCCCTGAGGATGACAGAAGGGAAGAACTGGGGATGTGCTGAAACACTACCCCGGGCACATTCAGCTGTTATTAAAAAGAATTCACTTCCATGCAAATTGTATTTCATCATCTAATTAAAGAGGTATTTACCCTCTGCTTTAATTAATATCTTGTATCTTCTTTCCGAAATACTCAATCATGGGATGAAATCATCACAGAAATATTGCCCTGAAGTTAGCATCAGCATTATAGATCTCAGCAAATCTCCTATGTGTGTGTGTATATATATATATGTGTGTGTGTGTGTGCGTGTGTATTTTAATAGCAGTAATTATAAACTACTCTGCCAGCTTATAGGGCTGCTTTACACTTGTGGCTTGCTGCCAGGCTTTTTTCTCCCGGTGCCTGATGAATAGCAACTGTTGTGCATGCTGGATCTGTGCTCCATTTAAGCAATACCCCCGAAGAAATTGGTCTTCTTAGCCGTTAAGCACAACTTTGTTAGGCAGTGCCTGGGGCAATTGACAAAACCCATTTGTTAACTAGAAACTGTAATCAGTGGTTTGTGTATCAGCAGCGTAGGCTTTCAGTAAGGACACATTATAATAGATGGAAAATCAGTTATTTCCTGAGCATCAACAACCAATTTTCTACCAGTTAGGCTGGAGATGCATATCCCAGAGGTACGTAGGAGACAGAATTCACTGGTGTTAGTTTAAGCATGGGAAAGACAGTAGCAGAACACGTGGCAGCGGACTTCCTAAACACATTAAATAAACCGTGCTGGAATATTGGCACCTGTAATTCAAGTGCAAGTTGTGAATCTTGCTAAACTATTAATGTTGCATTGAAATGGAATAAACTGCAGTCTCTGTCATTTGGAATATCTCAAGCTGGCCTCTTTACAGTCCTGAGAGGTGTTAAAACTCAAACAGAAGTTATGGGCTTGAGGCAGGTGCTGCTGAACCTTTGCCATACTGGAGACCGGTCCAAGGCTAATAATCCCATCTGGGCTTAAAAATAAATCTGTGAATTTACAAGATGAAACCTAACTTCCTGAAGCAAGCCTTACTCTTGCCATTAAATCAATAGGCAATGTTCAGTCCATTCTTACATGGTTGGACTTGGTGATCTTAAATGTCATTTACAACTCAGTTGGTTCTATGATTCTGTCAGTGGAGCTTCACTCACATGAGCCTTTTCTTCCCCTTCATCGTGGAGACATTCCTCACCCAGAATCCTTGATTCAGCTCAGCTAATCCATTACTATAAATAAAACCAAACATCAGCAGGATGTAGTTTATCAGTTATTTCTGAAATGTTCTTATCTCTTTTAGTGTTTCTCACTGGGAAATAATGTGCAGACTTGTTTTTCCCCTTCCCTTTCTCTCGATTATATGTCTGGAGTGCTCTACAATTGGTATGCAGCAAACCAACAGTCATAACCTAATTGGAACAATTCACTCACTTCAGTAGTCTTAGAGATTTGGGAAGGGTTGAAGTTTCCCTTTTGATTCAAGAGCTGGAAAACCAGGTCCCAGATGCAAGCGATTACATGTGGCATCAGCCAATGGCACTGACAGGTCGCAGCACCCTTTTTTAAGTGTTTTTAAGCACTTAACTTTGAAGTGTTAACTGTGTTAACAATTTGCTTCTCAATTTCAGTCCTTAACGTGATGAATTATTAGAACATTATTAAGTCAACCCTTTGTTAGAGAGCATGACAAATTCCTAACTAAGTGAAAGCGAGATGCCATTGGACTGAGTGGCCTGTGGATCCTGCTGTTATAAACAGAATGATTGTGATTCCTTGTGACTGTTTTTCACTGGAAAGATGGATTAGTAGGCAAGCATGTGCTGGAGCTGTAAGTTACAACTTATCTCAGAAAGTTTTAACTTTATGCCTTTGCATGCCTAAGAAGTCATTTTTAAAGGCAGCTTTAGCCTTTACGAGTCCCTGTGGATCGCTGCACAAATCTGTAGCTGCAAAGACTGTCCAGGCTTTTAGATGAGGGCCTGGGAGTGCAGGCAGGACAAAAGGAATCATGACCCAGTTTCTGTTCCTGAAAGTGTCACAAACTCTGGCTGTGTCACTAAAGTTCTCCAGGCTCCAGCTTTCCATTTAAGACAGGCAAAGTAGGATCTGGAGTATTTTAATGTTTTGGTAATACTTAGAGTTGGCTAAATGGTACCACTGAGAAGTATGAAGAAGTGTTTCAAGTCAGTGCTGAGTTATGGGGTGCCTGATGTCCACACCTTTGTCTATCCCTAGGCTTGCTGCTGAAGACAACACTGAAGGCTGCTCAGGGTTGTGGTGGGGTTGGTGTGAGGTCTGATGTGAGGAAGCTTAGGGGCCCATTGACTAATCCTTACACATCTTTGCTCCTCTTCTTCCTCCCCTTCAGAGCTCAGTCCTCTGCTCAGTGGGTACTACACCTCTTATGCTGACTAAACAGTTAAGAAATTCATGCCTCTATTCTGTGCCCATTAATTCAATTACTGATCAACACGATCAGGTGCACTTCAACTCCAGTATCTAGGAATTGATATTTATTACACAGGAACAGTCCGAACAACCAGAGATTCATCTCTTTGTCTAGGAGAGATGGGAACTATCCAAATATTTTCATCCGTCAAGCTTAGTAAAAAAAGAATTATAAGACCAAAATAGGAATTCTTGGGATTTATTCTTGGGAAAGATGTATTGACAGATCACCAGGATAAGCCCACCACCTCCCAAACCTGGAACAATGGAGTACTTTAGACATTTTAAAGGCTTTCTTGATTTGTTCAGGAGTCTTTTCAGATTTATCTGTTCTTGTATTATCTGATGTGCTTCACCCATCAGTCCCCTCATTAAGCAACAGAGACTCTGGGAATTTTAGTAGGAATTTAGGACATTGATTGAGTAGGAATTAGCAGACATTGATTGATTTGCTTTTCCATTTTCAATCACAAAAATGACATTCAAGTACCAAGCAAGACAAGTTACGGACATTCAGCCCTGTGATTAGGAGGGCTGAAGCAGAATGTGCATGTGTATACAGAATACATCTGCAAACCAGGCTGTGATTTACCGCTAGGCTTAAAAATGCTTTAAAGACTTCTAAGCACAGGAAGAAATATGCTGTTAGTAAAGCTTCCATGTTATCAGCCCAGCTAAATAATGATGTGCAATGTGTCATGTGTAAAGAATATATTAATGCTTGGATAAATATTTTCCTAATGTCTGCTTGGTTGATATCTCCTTGGCATATAACCAGCGGATAGTAAATAACACTCACCACTCTGTTTACTTAAGGTCTATTTTCTTTCTTGTCTTTTACATTGGCAATAATTTTGGGGGCTACAGGGGAGGAAAAGGCTGAGGGAAATGAAGCCTTATAAAATGTTTGTTTTCCTTTCAGATTTAACGAGAAATAAACTGTTTATGCTTTAATGTTTCACTGCCATGGAAATGTTAGAGGATTTTGTGTGGCTGTCAAAGTGTTTCATGTGTAGCCAAGCAGTAGCATTGTAGAGAGAATGGGAGGGGGGGAAAACAAGAAACTTAAGGAACACAATGAAGAAAACAAATGAGTCCATTTTACCTCATAGTTCCTAGTGTGTTATTTTCCCTTGCTCATGGGCATGACTTAATGCTGGTTACTTCCCTTGGCTTCAAACTGCATTTGTTTTCATCATCTGTTTTGACAACCTCTTTCCCCCTCAGGCTCATCTCTAATTGAATTTGTCATGCAGTCCTCACCTCCCTGAGATGGTTTGTGCAGGAGGGAGGCTGGGAGGCAGCTGGACCCAGGTTGGTTTCTGTCGTGTTACCTCCAGAAATCAGCCTGTTCCTGCCCTACCTTGGGAGCTGAGAGGCTTTGCGTTGCCTGGCATCCCATAAATGTGGCTGTTGTACTTCCAGACCTGATCTGATACATTCACACAGCTCTCAGTGGACTTCCAGTTCAGATCTCTACCAACTCCTGCCCTTCTCTGCTGTCATCTATGTCACAGGGTAGACATGCTCTTAAAGAGCTGTGTTTTGAGATGATATTCCTCCCTGCAGTCCCCAAATTGCAGCTTTCCAGCTACATTCTGTCCTTTATGGCTTCCTTGTATATCGAGGGATGTCAGTAGGGTGCACAGAGTGGACTGTAGAGCTTCACAAGCAAGGAAGCAGACCTGAAATACTGTAGTTTATTCAGGTATACAGGCATGACAGAACTTGGCATGTGATATTTAGTGAGGCCCCAGCTGTGATTTGTCCAAGTGGTCAAGAAGGAACTTAAGAATGTTATTCCTTTATTTTTCTCACTTCAGAGGTCCTCAAACCTGTCAGCCTCAAATATTGTGCTTTTATTCTTAACAAAGCAAAAGAACACTTAAAAAACCAACCTGAAGGCAAGTTCCCATGCAGGTACATGTTTTCTGTATTAAAGAACTGGCTACCTTTTTCTCTCCAATTCAACATTAACAAAATGAAGTTCTTCTCACACCTAAAATAAGGTTTGTTAGGTTTTTAACATTTCTGTTGCTGAATTCAGCTGAGCAGTTCCACCCTGCAAGCTCAAGCTGATAGCCTTAGGCATGGGAGAGGGATATTAACATAAAAACACTCATCTTGTTCTTTAGCATAAGTGGAGCCATCATGTTGTCTTCATCTACTCCAAAGCCCTGTGTCAACATGTCCCTGTAACAAAACTATTCATGGTACCTAGATAACAGGTCACACGTTTGACACACCACTGTGTTATCTCAACTGGCCAAACACTAAAGATAAACGGTGTCATGGAAGTGCACACGTGCTTTAGACAGGGTTTGTGATCAACTCTAATTTACAACCTTTGTATCTGACTGCAGCATAAACAAAAATATGACAGACTTGTATTGTCTGCTTTTGAAAGATAGCCTGTAGGAAATGTCGCATTATGATATCGGAAGTGTTGCACTTCAGAAGTCAGAACATTTCCTACCTCTCCCTTCCGGGTGCCTAAGTGCAAAAGAGATAGATACTTACTAGTATTTTAACTAATTGATAGTGAATATTTCCCTAAATGCACACACCTTCTAAAATGTATGTCTAAAAATCATCAAAGTCAAATGATTCCATTGTTTTCATTAGAGTCTTTTCCTTTGAACACTAAATCTCTCCCTCCCCCCTTTAGTCCCTCCTCAGAAACAAATCCTTTTTTGCTTTGTGTTGTCAGACTAGAAAGGAAATACTTTGAACCCTCCAAAACCCTGTTGTTTCACTGATGAATCACAGCATACAGTGGTGGGCTAAAGGGGTTACTTTTCCTACAGCAGTGCAATCTGGAGTAGATGAGAAATCAAACTACTTGTGGCAATGCCATTGTTAAGTGGATAAATATTCCCAGATAGAGGATTCCAATTTGATATACTATTTTCTTTCTCTTCTACGCAGATGATGTGAGAGCCTTGCAAATAAAGGATATAATGTCAGGGGGACGGAGGTAGGAAATGAAGATCAGTTTCCTTTTCTTCTATCTTCACCTCCCAGGGAGAAGTTAATTTTGGCTGTGTTCAGTCTCCGTTCACAGAAGGAGGAATGCTAAAAAGCTTTATTCTTGTAAAAGTCAATTGCCAAATTAAATGGAAAGAGGAAGCAAAAATAATAATAGTAAAGATAGAATTTGAGTCAGGGGGAAAAAGCCAACATCCTCTCCAGAGTTCAGCTCTCACCCCTTTGGCACCTTTATTTGCCAGCTCATTAGGAAACATCTTCTCAATATTTTGCTCTAATTGAAGTGGACAGATGCTGTTTCTCCACAAAAGGAAGTGGTATGAAGAAAGCCTGTCAGTCAGTTTGGCATTTTCTTTTGTTGCATTTTGTGTTTATTGACCTTTTGTGTTTTGGTTTTGTTTTTTTTTTTGCTTCCCACAAATAAACTTAATAAGGTAGACATGAGTCCCCTGGCAACAAGGAAACAGAAATCATGCCTGTAGGCATATGCCCTGGTCTACAGTCTCAGAAAGCCTTGCCAGACCCAGGTCTGACAGATCAGTTTTACATCTATCTTTCACACGCTGTCAACAGCCCTTTTTATTTAGAATAAACTAAGTACTGAATAGGCAGAAATATCTGGGCTTCACCAAGATACAGGATGGAAAGGCATGGCCAAATGATATTCTATGTGCACCATGGTGTAAAACATCTGAAGCCCGTGAGGTCCCATTGTTGTAACTGGCAGGAAGTCCAGCAAGAAAACCAGCCAGCCCTGCTCTGAAGTCCCAGCCTCACTGCCCACATCTTCTTGGCCCATTTGAAGGAAACTCTGGGTGAGGTTTAAGGACTGAGTTTTGCAGGAGGTCAACTGAGAGGCTTTTTAGTCCCCAGTGGCTTCAAAATCCAGCAGAGCAGGACTGGATTTGGTTCCCATGGCTCTACTTACTGGCTGTTCTGAAAATTAAGTCCAGAGGTATCCACAGCAGTGTAAGCAATAGATGTCTTTTAGCTTGTGTCTAGCCTGGATAAATGTTCACCCTGAGGCTTGCATTCCTTCCAGCCCCCAGCAGAACCTGGATACACCTGCGTCCAGGTGGAAACTAAACAGAGCTTCCCCATATGATGACAGGCTGAGAAAGTTGGGGCTGTTCAGCCTGGAGAAGAGAAGGCTGCATGGAGACCTCATAGCAGCCTTCCAGT
>JBCJKH010034968.1:0-16948 GCA_039877255.1 Loriculus beryllinus
CCATGGGAGCTAGGCTGATTGCTAGAAAAACCTTTTTCCCCTTAATGAACTGCAAAGTCCACTACCAGACAGGAAAAAACAGTCCAAATCCCCAAGCCCAGCTGCTGAGGAGTGCTCAGGCCAATTTCTACCTATTACCTACAAATTCGGAATTTAAAAGAGAAGGAAACAATTTACACTGTAGTAACAGCCTGTGAAGAACACACAAGTTCTCCTACGTGGCCTTTTCTCATTTGCTGCATGAAATACAAGATACTTAATTGTGTACTACTTCTTTAGCCCACTCAATTCAATGTTTGGACCCACCACTAAATCCAGCCAAATCTTGAACACAATCTGACTTTGGGGATGTAGGATCTCTTAAGGCATTACAAATATTAATTACTTTGCAATGGCTCTATGGAATTGTGTGGTTTTACTGGTCTCAATGAAATGCACAGGATTCTGAAGCACAAGAAAAAGCCATTTTCCAGAGGAGCCTTATTCTAGGTGCCCAATTTGATATATTAGAGCCTGCAGAGCCCTTACTATTTTACATCACCTGACATGTTTACGGCAAAGCTCAAACCGAGCAGCTCTTACAGCTGGGAGCATTTGGTGGTTCTACAAAACAAATTCCATGTGTCATGTTTCTCACCCAGTAAATGAGGAACACACTACAGGCACACTACCGCAAAAAGTCCCATTTCAGATCAATCCTCCCAGCTGGAATCACCTCAGTCTTTTCAGGGCTGCAAAACAAGAGCTTACAACCCACCTATACTTTTGTGCACTAGCTCTTGACTTGCAGATCTTTCAAAATAGAGAAAAATTTGATTCAATCTCTGTTTGTACCTGAAGGGTTTCAGGCTGCTTTGCACTCCCTGAGAAGTGCCCCGAGTACCAGCTTTGAGGTGGTGATCATTTGGAGACCAGGAAAACTCGGTGCTTCTCATATTGACACCATTTTCAATGGTCTGTCCTCCCCTCCCCAAGCCCTCCTCTTCCCTCTCCTTCCTCACTTCCCCTGTGTTTGTGTTTTCATGTTCCTGCTCCTTTATCTTCTGCCTAATCAACTGTCCTTGAAATACCTTCCTGTCACCCTGCCTGAGGGATCATGAACATCACAGGAGCATTTCTATTTGAGCTCCACTGTATCTTCCCTGAACAACTTCCCATAACCAGAAGAAGCAACAGCAAAGTCCCACTCAGTCCTGCAACTTCTGGATGGAGGATGCCGCATCACTGTGCAGGGGTGGCTTAAAAAAAAAGTTATTTTTTTCCAGATTAAATTTACCTTTCTTGACGTAAACATGCCCTTAAACTCATTATGTCTTTGAAGACATAGCCTGTGTTGTACTACCTGCTTGAGAGAGTGCTCTAGCACACTGTAAGTGCACTTCGGGGCATGGTGGGTGTGCACAGTGGGAACAGCAGCAGCGTGCCTGTACCACCACTACAGAGATGACTACCTCAGTGACACATTCCTCTTATATAATGAACTCCTGAGCTTTTTTACAAAACAAGATATCAAAGTAAATTAACGTTTTTAAGTGATTCATATTTAAATAGGTTTGATCTTTAAGTGTCAAGGACAGAAACATGAAGCCACAGCTAATAAAAGAAGCAGCTGAGCGATTTAGAGTTATATTACTGTACAGTCTTTACTAATTTGAAGTTAAAGGGTTCCAGAATATTTATTCCTTCTGAAGAGCTTCAGATTCATCAACAGGGTAAATCAAAGGCAACTTTTTGGGAATATATGATTTAGCAGTTATGCTATAATTTCGTTTTCTCCAACTTTAAAGTTCTTGGTATCTTTTTCAAAAGGCCAAAATATATGGCAAATTTTTCCATAATCTAGAATCACTATTATAATCTTTCTTTAGTATTACATATTTATTATGTCCTTTGAGTATGTTTGCTAGATGAACTGAGTGTGACATGTCAAGAAAAGCAAGAAAAACACAACTGTTTTCCTAAATTGAAAAGTATTTAGGGTTTAATTATTGACTCTGAATATTTCTGTAGTAAAATATAGCACAGGTTGTGTGCCATCTTTTAAAAACAGTTCATCCTGTGGGCAGTTCTGTTCTCAGTTCATTAGATAGTTATGCCCCGTGAGCAAAAACCAGCACTGTCTGTAGTAAGGGTCAACATCAACTTAAAAAGAAATTTCCACAATCAAGGAAATCCAAATAATGACCTCTTCCCTACACTTTCAAAGCACGGGGCTTAAGTATTTACTGAGTTGGGCCCTGAAAATGTATTCACTGTTTTGTTTATGCTTGTCTACTAGAAAGTAATATATTAGCATAGTAATAACAGTGAGAGAGAATTTGAATTAAGGAAGATGCTGCCAGTTATATTAGGAAGATTTTTAGAAACAGAAATGTTTTGTAAATTATATACTGAAGTATTTTTAACATACACTCTACTGAAGTTCATGCATGATCTCTTTTAAATGAAGCAAAGTTCTCAGTTCCTTCTTGCTTCTCAATTCCTTCAGATAAGGGGAATCATTACTACAGGCAGGACTCCAGTGCGATCATTAGGCATATCAGTACACCATCAGAAAGGCCTGAATGCATATATGCCATTACTTTATGGTAGATGAGTGAGAGCTCACTCCTTGATGAAAGAGGGTGAAATGCTCAGAAAACACACATGAGAAGACATCAGATTACAGAAAAATATTCTGCATTCCAAAAACTGTGTATGTACTTAAGAAACCCATCTGCTGCACAGAGACAGCTTTACACTACATGAGATTGCAGAAAACCAACACATTCCCACTCACTTCATCTGTTTCTTGCACATTTTCAGAATGGTATCTATTTCAGCATCAAATTTGGATTTCATATGATGAACACTATGAAAAATTTGGGGCCTATCTCTTCTTAACTGTATATGTATACAAACAGATACCAAAACCAACTTTATTCAGGCTCTACGCTGCTCTTAATACAAGCTTGCTCTGAAGAAAATTAGGCTTCGATACTTTGTGGTATCATTGTCACCAGCTTCACAGCTCTTGCTTTCACACAGAAACTTGATTTCACTTGAAGCACACGTATAGCTCTATCAGAAGGCACATCTGATGGAAATGAAGCACATTTTTGTGTGTTTTGTTGATTTGTATGCCTACATCCAAAGCCCAATGTCCCCCCCCCTCACCTGAGAGAGCAGGTTGAAACACTGCATGGTCATTCAAGTTCACCAGAAACACTGCATCTGAAAAGAGCCCTTGCTTTCATGTTGTCTTGTGATGAATTCGATAGCTAAGTTGTGTGAAACCAAAACACAGCATTTCACATGAATGAGGAATTGCCTGTGTAACCACCCAGCACACTACAGTGTGCTGGAGAACCCCAAGATAACTCTTAACTCAACTTGATCAGACAAGCAGCACAGCTAGACAGCGATCAAATTAAGCTTTGTAGCCTGCATCTAACCATGGGCAACTGGCCTTGCAAATTAAACACTGCATGTATTGTTACGCACAAGTGTAACCATTTCTACATGTAGCTCCAACATTCAAATACTGATCTTTCAGCTCTGCATCCTGGCTCTCCACCGACTGAACTACGGAAATAGGCAGGAAGAGAAATCCATTATCTTTTGTGGAAAGCAACTCCCGATGCTCTCTGCTGGATGTGGGGGAAGAAGCTAGGCTAGCCACAGCTTGCCGTCTTCTAAGATGTGAGGCTTTCCTACCATGTGCATTCACTCTGGGGCATTTATGCTATCACAGCTCTACATCTAGTACTTCCAAAAGACTGAAGTTTAGCTACACTCTAGTCTGGAGATGAAAACATGCCAAATAGCATACTGTCCACAGATATCGGGCACTATACACTCCAGTCAGTGGCAGTTCTGTCTTTACTCCCTTAAGCTTCCTTCCTTTCATCTCTCAGTGAAGAAAACAGTCTTGGAGATCTGATTCTATTCCGATAAGAATGGATGGACTGAGTCTTGGAAGCACACCATGTGTTTGGTATGCAGGACAGCTGTGGTTCCTGAACTACCTTAAACACAGTTGGATGATGTAGATTTTAATAAGGGTTGTCTAATGAGTACACACAGTAACACTTTTCAGTGGCTTCTAACTGAGACTTAAATGAGTCTGCACAAAGGAAAGATTAAGCCCCTGCCCTAGAGATCCATCACCAAGCCAGCTTTCATGCCCCAAATCCACAGCACAAAGTGGCAGCTATTTTTAACAGTTACCTATTTTTTTAACCCTATTATAAAGCCCTCTGTTTTTATCCCAGCCTTGGAAAAACCTGAACTGTTGCTAAACAGTTCCAAAAAGTTATCATCCTGAAAAAAAGCACAAGTATGGAAAACTCTGTCCCTAATGACTGCAGTCCAGCACGATATAAGCTTCTTAAACTACTGGAGTAGTGCAAAGCTCTCAGGCTTTTTGGGTTTTGCCTGTTTTCTGCTATTTTGTTTGCTTGGTTGGGGTGGTTTTGTTTTTTGTTTGTTTGTTTTTTGTTTAGTTTTGTTTTTAATCTAATAGCATTCTGCTGCTCCTGTTATGAGCAGTTCATACTGGTTTAGTGGCTTATTTATGGCACAGTCAGCAAGTATCAATAGTAAGATCATGTAAGAGAGCACATCTCACACCAGTATTTATCTCCCTTTCTAACCTATTTTTAAGTGTACAAATTATTAACTATTTAAAACGCTGCACAAACTCAAATTTTGCTTGAGGATCCAGGAAAAGGTTGCCTCCAGCAACTCAGATACTTAACACATCATCAAACTGTCTTTTGCAGATTAAGTGTTGATATGAGAAAAAGCCTAAACCACTAATTGCCAGAGACAGAGAGCTATAGCTCTCTATTCCTTCCAGTGTCTCCTTAAGCAAATGTTCTGGCTGCAAAGAGGATAGTGGAAACATAGAGTCCTAGAATGGCTAGAATTGGATGGGACCTTAAAGATAACCTAATTCCAGTCCCCCTGCAACAGATAGCGGACACCTTCTACTAGACCAGGTTGCTCAAAGCCCTGTCCGGCCTGGCCTTGAACATTGCCAGTGATGGGGCATAGTAGCCCAGAGAGGCCTTATTTCGTATTGCAGTTTTCATGTAAGAGAACGAAACTATGGTGGTCTTTGCAGTCCGTAAGCCTAAGAGTGGTCACAAACATGACTGGAAAGAGCAAATAAAGACCCAACGGAATCACAGGTTAAAAAAACCCAACAACAAACCCAAGAATATATCCTACAATGTAAAATGGGAAAAGCAAGAATGAAAAGTGGAAAGAAATAAATTCTTAACACGTAATACCAAGTGAAAGAGTCAGAGAGGAGGAAGAGGTGCTCATGTTTTAATTTTTTAAATGCCACCCTTGAGAAAGGCAATTTTGCAAGGCTGTATTTTTAAGAAATCTGTGCACAAACCATGCAACCTCTGCATTATGTCTCTGCCAGCTTCCTGTTTAGAAAACGGCAAAACTGTGAATGCAATCTACCTTGGAAAGGACCAGGAAAATTCAGCCCTTTTGATAGTGACATGCTGATTCCATCTTACGCCGAAGGCTACAAATCCCTGGATTTTTCATCCATTTCTCTAGTTGGCTGAGCACTCTTGCTTTGCTTGTTCCCCGTATCACCAAGGTGCTGTACAGGATCTGCCCAAAGTGGGTCCCTGGGGCTGCCTGAGGGCAGGAATGGATGCGCCCCTTGCACGGTAGCTGTGTGCTGTGACTGCCAATGTCAGCCTTGCCTCCCAGCTCTTCGGCAAAGGAACCCTGATGGATTTTCCCCATCCACCTCAGCTTCATTCATCTGTTAAGCATGGTTTTTATGAGCTTCTCCCATGTCAGTCAGTAGAGGTGGAACTGATATAATCTCAAGTTTGAAGTGACTTTATATCACGTAATTTTGCTGTCCTAAGCTAACTTTCCTAGTCCTGTTAACTTCCTTTCCAGGGTCCTCCACAGCACTCCACCAAACTGTCATCTCTGCCTGCCTCACAACAGGTTAGTGGCTGTTTGTGCAGATCATGAGCTTTTAAAGACTTTTAAGAATTTCTTATTATAGTCTGACTTCAAATAATCCACAGAATGTCTTCAGGTATTAAATCAATTTTCTGTCTGACTCAGACACAAACTAATGTTAAGTGACAGTTCATCAGGGAAGTATTACATTATTAAATTACAGTCTCCCTTCCCTATGTGGCTGTAACTCCACCCAATCAGTGGTTTAGAAATATAATTTTGTCCATGTGAAAATTATACTTTTAGTCATGTCCAAGCCTTACTGGCAAACACCATTTATTGCACCTTAACAATGTGTATGTACCATGTAGTATACCTTACAAACCCACTTTTCTGTTCGTCACTCCATTACAGATGTCTACATTGGCAAAAGGTTTTTTGAAGTGTTACATTGATGCTTCAGTGCTCATGAGCGTTTAGCCAACTGAGCTAGAAATACACAGCTATTTCACTAGCCATATTCTCAGAACATAATTCAGCATTACTGTCTATCCAGTGACAACGCTTTGTTAAACTCTGTCATTTCCAGCAGCTCCCACCTCCATCCCTCACAGTTTATTTGCAGCACTGTGCTATAAACCAAGTCAGTGAAATGCTTTCATGTCAAACCCAAAATTTCACAATGTACTGCTACTTTATTACATGCTGAAATCCACACCAATTATTGATACAGGTCATCCATGCTAGAAAGCTGCCCTGCCACAAGTGTGATGTTAGTGGATGGTAGCATAGGACTGAAATGTCATAAATTAGAACTGGAAGATGGAGCCTGACCCTTAATTATTTCTTCCTTGTGTCCTCCTTCCTGCCTTATTTTATTGCTTCCATTTTGGTGTAAATAATTCAAAACAAAACAAAACAAAAAAAAAAAAAAAAAAGTTGTCATTATCCCCATCCTGCCTGAAATGTTCCACATGAAGGAGGTGCCATGCTAAACAGATACAAGACTACAGACACTCTGCTGAAAAAGTATCCAACTTTGAGCTCCTACTCAGAATATTTAAAGATACTGGATAACATCCCTAGGTCCCAAAGATAACTCTAACTTCTAGTCCTGTATCACGCATTTTCTTTGTTACTATTGTGCCAAAGATCTTTATTTAAATTTATTTAAATATACATTGCATTGAAGAATATTTTTCCCAGCTATATATATTTATTAATATTAAATAAAAAAATTACACTTGATATAATGGTCTTTGACACAGTTTCATTTTAGATCACATACAAACACTGGAGAGCATTTTGAACAATCAAGCAAACAAACAAGCAAAAAACCTCAAAAGGAGTACAAATTATTTTCCTTCCTCCCCTTTTCTGCCTCCAAAATTTACTCTGAGATGGTGGGGTAGGTTACGATTCTATATCAGGATTTTACAGGCTTGTCTACAAGTTACTGAGCAGTTGATTGAAGTGTGAATTTGGTGTACTCTATCTTCTCTGCATCAGCTCCCTGTGGTCATTCCTAGAAAGCACAGTGTGCTTTTGTGTCAGCTCACCACTAAACTCGATCAAAACATACTTTGTTTGGCATGTATTAAGAGCTGCTATAAAGGCAGCTGCAACGTGCCCCAGCGTAACGCATTGGAAATACATCCCCTTGCTTATTTAGGTAGAACCAGCCTCACCACTGTACACCTCTGCCAAGAAACACCACTTCTGAACTCAGCACTTGTCAGATACAAATCCCAGCTGAGCCTTAGTTAGAATCCTCACCTCTAGCCCACATCACTCTAGACACTGTGAAAAAATACACTAAAGATACATGGATATTACAAGAGCTTAAACTAAGATACGGGAACCTAAAGCCTGCACGCTACTCATAGCCACAGCTTCATTCCACATGGACTGTAAACATCTTCTCCTTCTACAGACTGGGATGTGCTAGCACACTGGCTGAGAAAGATGCCAAACTGGCCAGTATCACCAACAGCAGTCACAAAGCCTTCCCGCCTATGTTATCAAATTAACACAGCCCACAGTAACGCTGAAGGGGAATATCCCAGCAAGGTGCCCACAGCAACAACACTGCAAATTACAACAACTCCGGAGTCCATTGTGGAATCCCCACAAAATCTATGAACAAGCAACCATACTGGTAACCTCAGCGTCATGACTTTTTCCTCCCCCTCAGCACACATTGCTGCTTTTCCTTCTCTTTTTCCCATATTTGCTATCTGTAAGTCTTTCTCTCAATCTTCTCATCTGTCCTAATACACCATTATTGAAGTCATGGTATCTACACAAAAAGATATACTGAGTCTGAGCCCTTGCACTATTACACTGGTAACATAGAAAAGAGACGAACACAAGAAGCATTTTCATGGAGGCAGTTCTCACAGTGTAACAGCATCTTCACAAAATTTTCCACTACATATGTTGGAGATGCAGTTTTTATTGGCTAGGTATTCAATCCAAACTAATTTTCCTTTAAGTAATGACAGTGTTCCTCAATGAGTAATAATGTCAGAGCTACCTCAAACATTTCAAATTTCAGACTTTTGTGTGTTTTATAACCTAAGCATAAGAATTTTGAGACAAGAAGTGGGTAGATGGTTTTGCCCACATTTTCATATTCAAATCAAGTCAAATTAATTTTTAACTTTTCCTCTTTTAAAGGCAAGAGTACAGCATCTCATAGATCACCCCTCTGCACTGTTTTTCAGAGTATACCTGTTCAATTTTTTTCTGTTTTAGTTATGAAAAACATCACTGAAATTAGGATTCATCTCATCTAACTTTAGAGAATTGTAAGGGAAGTATCTACTGCATTGGAGCTAAGCTCTCTTTGTAGTCTCTGAAAAGAAACAGCCACAAGGCAAGATTCATCCCCAATATTTTAGATGCTTCCCTAGCATGAGACGAATTGCACTCTGATAGTACTGCTTCCTCTGCATTGACTACACGCTGTGCACTCTAAATATCTACATTTGTTCAAACCTGTCTCCTTCAATATGTACTTGTTCTTGTCTACTTAAAACCTGTCCGTTTAAATTGGAAGGGTTTTGAAGCAAGGACTGTCTGTCTTCATATACATGTACAACAAACAAGACAATAGTAACACAATTGTATGACTGTGGCCTTTTTTTGCTGCCACAGTATAAAACATCAATAACAACTGTAATGCTAATACCTAAACAGATTATTAATTACAGTGCATGGAAAATAAAATGGTTTAAATAAGAACTATATTGGAAGCCTAGCTCAAAAAAAAAAAATTAAAAATAAAAAATTCACAACCATTGCATGCAATACAACTCTGAAAGGCCAGATATGGTGAGCAATCAAAAAGAAAGCTTTGTCTGGCTTACAGAGTCTCTCGTTGTTGTGGTTATGGACTCTGATCTGTTACAGCAGCAATAAATTTTGTTCATGGCCTTTAGCTTTTACAAAGAAGGTGAAATAGGGACAGCTATCATGTTGTCTCCAGTCTTTAATTTAAAAAGAGGAAAAAGAGAAAAAAAAGGGGAGAAGGGGAAGCAGCCTTTTAACAGAGGTAGGGACAAGTGGAGTTGTTCATCTGTAGTCAGCAAAGGTTTCTGATCCTCCATTTCGCGAAGCTGGGCTACACTACTTTTCCAGGAGACTCTCTCTCTTTCCCAAGCTACTCTACTTCAGAATTTGCAATAGGGGAGAGCCACCTCTCAGTCGTTCCATACATGAAATACTGCAGACAGAACTTGACTGGATGTTCTTACTAGGATCCTTCACAAACTATATATTCCCCTTGAACTCAGTCATTACAGCTACTGGCCTGAGCAATAAATATGAAGAGGAAAAAAAAGGAGATTCATCTAAATACAAGAGCTTTGGGCAGGAAGGCTGCCCTTGGGAAACTAGGTGCATGTGGCTTTGTAGTGAAGAGGATTACAGGAATTCTTCATGCCGTCAGAGACAGAAAGTGAAGTAAAACAGAGCAAGTCGGACTGCTACATTTGTATATAAAGAAGAGCACCTCTCAAGACTAGCCTGAGATTTGTAAAACATCATTACAACAGTTCTACAGACCACTAAGCACTAAAACTTCTGGAAACACCTAATACTCTGTTCTCTGGGTAAAAATGTAATTAATCAAATTATGCATATCTCAACCCTGACTGCACCACCTACACTTTCTTCTGTATAAAATTACTGATGCACAGTTTAAAACCCCGCTGCACACAACAGTCTCCTTAGCATGCACAATTCTCACCTAAGCATGTTATTTAACCTGTATTCAGACTGACCTCTCTTCTCAGTCTAACAGTAATATTTTCAAAACAGTATTACACTCCTTTACAGCCTCCCTCTAATTCATTAAAAACTTTCTCAAGTGAAACCAATCAAGTGGGTGATTTATGATACAGCTTAATAAGTTTAATCAAATGACCAGGCTAGATGTAAAAGCCAAATTTACATAGAAGGCTCTCCTTTCACAAACGAATAAACGCTGAAAACAGTTTCAAGAAAAAAATTGCAAAGAAATAAAAAGCGGGAGGGAAATAGCAAAGTAAGGTAATTACCTATCTCCCTTTGGTTTTCTTTTTTGTACTGTCTTCCCTTTGGGTCGTCTTTCACTTCCTAAACAGGGGCTCCCACCAGGGCCTGTTACCCGTATTGATTCAAGGCCTTTGGAAGATTTCTTAAAAGTAAATTCCACTGGTTCTCCTTCTTTTAGGCTTCTAAATCCTTCCATGTAAAGCTTGCTCTGTAAACAGGAAAAATACTCTTGGTTACCAATGCCTTAAAAACAATATTTACATTTATAATCAACAGGGCAAATAATCCTATTATAGAATACACACAGGTTGAATAACAGTTTTCTCTGTGTGAGCTGTAGCAGACGAAACTGCAAATTATAATCCTGGATACACTGAACACACTATTCAACACTAAACAAGTAACAAAAACCTGATTTCAGTACCAGCAAAACTGAAATAATGTTTTCCTTTTCCATGATGAATGTTATAAATGTAAGAAGCAGAGAAAATGCTGCACTCTTAAACCCCCTGTCTAACAAGGCATCAGGAACTGTAAAGGATTTTCAACAAAACAGAAAGAGAACAAATATTCACTTCAGGGCTAATCTGTTTATGATCAAAATCATCACAGTCCGTATTTCTGGGACGTGACTCTGCTGCTCAGAAAATTAATCAAAGATACAATGAGCAGGAGGAAGGCACTCTGAACAAAGTCTACTGAAACAGGCAATTTAAATATCCTTAGTTAGCTGCTACATTTCTGTTCACTACCCCAAAAATTTTATCTAATTAGCACGACTTAGGTACAGATTTGTATTTTCACTCACAGAAAAGGAAATTATTATCATCAGTGCAAGCAAAATAAATACTGAAAAATCTTCTGATATTACACTATAGCAATCTTGGAAAAGCTGAAGTCAACAGGAGCTCACCATTGATTTTGATGCAATGAAAATTTTCATCTCAATTCCTAATAAATTACCTGGGTTTAAATAGTAGGTCTAAATCCCAGGACACTTATAATTAATCAAACTCTTAAATAAAATTAATCAAAGTAAGTGAGACAACTTGGGGGGAGCGTGGATAAAATGATAAGACATTGGTTGCACTAGATGTTTATTTTAGAAGTTACACACTAAATGAATGAGATCAGCTAGACTCACAGAGAACACTACAAAATCTGTCAATTTCCAAACACTTGTAGTTTATTCAGAGAAGTTATAAACATGTTTTCTTCCTTTGCTCACAAACTCTTCATAGCAAAGGGAAAAATGTTTCCTGACTGTTCTCCAGTATTCACTGGTTGAACTACGGAGTCAAGAAGGTGTCATCCCACTCATTCACATGTCAGAAAGAGCCGAGCGACACTCGACTCTGTAAGTCACATCTACTATCTGACAAGAGCAACTAAAGAACGTGTTCAAACCAGAGGGCAATCCCCGAGATGGGATCCCTGTAATCACGTTATGGGTACGGGAGTTCTGCAGCACCAAGCCACTATTTCAGCAGAGTGCAAGAACTGACATCTCAAGAGCTCATGGCTCATATACAAATGAGGGAGCTGGTCTCTTCCCAAGGATATATGTAGAACAGGACAGAAGGCAACAGGCCTGAGCTGCTTCCCTGGAAACTCCATCCAGACATGAGAAGTAGCTCACCATGAGAAAAATTAAACAAGCCCAGAAAAGTACAGTTCCCTTTTCTGGAAATAGCTAAGACTCAGCTTAAAGGCAGATAATCACCTAATCCAAGGCCCTGCTTTCAGCAAAAGGTTGGACCAGATGATCTCAAGAGGTCCCTTCCAACCTTGACTTTTCTGTGATTCAGCTAGCTTAATCTGGAGCTGCATCACACCTGGCAAGACTGGAAAACAGAATTCCAGTTCCTGGTTCTGCAACAGTTGGGGGACTTATATCATTTAATTTCTCCTTATCTTTAAAGAGGGATGCCACTGCAGAGTCCACTGCCCACAGAATTAACAGACTAAGTTAAAAAATATAAAATGATTAGGAATATTTATTTTAATGAAACCATGTGAAAGCATAAATACCTCTGCTTCCAAAAAACCCCAAGTACTAGACCAGTTGAGTCCTCACAGCCTACCCAGCAGCAACCATTCCTAATTCCAACAAGATACTACCAATGCCAGTCTGGCTGAGGGACTCAGTTGTTTGTGATTTTTCCAACAGCCAAAGTAAGCAAGAACACAGCTCCACTGGTTAGGATGAAGGCCGGTTTTGCTTATCCAGTTGTATAGCTCTAGTACATGTGGCTCTATCACAAAATGTTGTAACAGTGTGAAGCATGAAACCAATAGTTGACTTTCTAGATAAAAGGTTGAGTACTATTTAAAATGGAAAGAGGAAAAGGGGGGGCGACAACACAGTGCGAGGAGCAACACACACTGAAGTAGAAAAATATAAGATCTGTCCCCTGAATCAGAAGCTTGGCTGCTTTTTTAAATGAAAATATAACGTATGGAAAGGAAATATGCAACTTTTCTCACTGATACGACTGGAGACAGACATAAACCAATAAAACCTGTCCAGGATGGCAATATTATTTCAAGCAAGCCCTCCATGTCTACACAGCAATAAGAGGATCTCTGTCACAACAAAGAAACATCCAAGTTCAGAATATCCCCAAAAAAAGACGCCACCACTTAATCAACTGAAACAACTGATTCTGCCTGTGGCATGAATCCATCTCTAGCTCCATACACACTTACTTCAGCAGCCACTAGGGAAAATCTCGTTAAAAGGAAAGAACCAAAGAACATGCATTTTGTCCCAAACTATAACATAGAGTTAAATGTTCCAAAGCTAGACAACTATGACAACACTGGTAAGTAGTGATCATAAGGTGAACCTCAAGTCGATAAACTTAAGTCCTTATTCTCAGCAATACTGAACACAGCATGGATGCTTTTGTCTTCTTAACTATAACTTAATGAAGATATAGTTAAGTCTCAGCAAGACTTAGGTGTTTTTCTTTCCAAGTGTTCACTGTTATAAAACAAATGCCAAAAGGCTGACATCTGATATGCACATAACATCTTCTACTTTACTTCAAAAGAAATAAGTACTTAAAACACAACCTAAACCAGGGCATTATTAGTTTTTTAAAATGTTTTTATTTTTCTCATTTCGCTTTTAGCCCCAGAACTTATTTCCAAACTAAGCACTGTATTTACAAGAGGGATTTAAAAAATATTTAAAAGCCAAAGTAATGGAATAATTACGCTTCCATAAATTGTTATGCAAGTGCACATTTTTTTGCATATTTAGGTTTTTTTAAGCTCATTTAACAACAGAAAATGTTAAGAAAAAGATTCCAAATGACTTTGCACAGTAATCTCCTTGAGTACACCTCAACAGCTTTTTAATGTTATAGATGGATTTGGTGCCATCTGACTTACTGCGTAAATGTATACCACTGTGCTGTCAGCCAGCTCACGGTGAGATTCTCTGAGGGTGCAATAACAATTCAAAGCCATTGTGAAAAAATGGCATTTGGAAACCAGCAAAACATATCTAAATCCTGAACCCCTCAACTTGTCTAAAGAGTTGGACAAAAAATGTCTCTAAAGTTGGTAATTTAATGTTGAGAGACCTAGCTCAGTGCTTTCCTCGCATCACTTAAACAAATAAACCCCATACAATTAAAAGCAGCCAGAGTTTCAAGTCAGTGAACCATTTCTAGAGCCCTGAATGGGGTGTATGGGCAAACCGCCAATGAACAAAGGGAAAAACTTAAAAGCAACATGCTTTTCTTCCTTTTTGTCTCTTTCAGCTGTCAGAGACTTTGCTGTTATTTTTACCAGCAGTCAATACAGTGATTGCAGAGCTTTTTTCGTTTTCCCTTTAAACTTGACAGAAGTATTTCTAACTTTTTTTTTAACAGGTATCCTATTATTTCTTGCTATTTTAGCCTACAGTCTCACACATCTCAGTCACGAGCAAAGGCCTGGTCCAAAATGCTGGCAATTTCATAAGAATATTAGCAACAACAAAAAATAAGAGTGAAAAAATCCAAGATGACAAGTTCTTGGAAAGCATTTCCTACTATGAAACAAATACCAAAACATAACTGTAACAAAACATAAACTGTATTAGCAAGATGGTCCATTTAGAGCATCTCCTGGTAAAAGTACCGTTTCCTGGGCAGTGTCAGGGAGTGCTTACAATTCTCACCAGGCTCCAGGAAAGAAAGGAAGTTTGGAATTAAGGCTTATTACTGAGGCCCAATCGCCTCCAGTACGTGTGCATTATTTTTATTAAGAAGTGGGGAGGGAAAGGGGTAACAGGGTCCCTGTAAGTACCTCCTCATAACAACTTTGCCATTTCCAGTCAGGGCTGTGACCAACTGCTGCCACAGACATTAAATTCTTCAGAGGGGGTAGAAAAGTAATTCACTGGCACTCTACTTAGATAATTTATTTTCTGTATCTCTCATTTCTCCCCCTTTTTATCTAGTGATTGACTGATTGCTCAGTACAATGACCAGATGCCACCACTATGCCGGGTTTCCCAAAGTAATAAAACAGTTTTCCCTCCAAAATTATCTACAATTAAATCCAGACATGAAGGAAGGCATATCCTTGAAGGTCAACTGCACTGAAGGGCGTAAGAAATTCTCTCCAAAACAATCTTGATACAGTTCTGTCAAGAGCCAGCAACCTGTGAGTACAGAGTAAGAAGATACAGAAGTAGAACAACTTACACAGGGTTTATACACTACTGCTCTTACCTGCATTATGTCAAAACCGAATTTAACTTCTGTACAGTGAAAACGGTAGGGAAAGAGCTACAAAATAGTATCAGTTGCATGATACAAGACCTGCTGCAAGTACTTTTGCTGCCCGCCAAAAGTTCATTTTAGGAGGTTTGCTAAGATTAGATACCTTTGCAGGCAGACTGCTAAAACAAACAAAAAGTCCTCTACAGTGAACAGCCCCTCCAAGAGCAATGTGTAGCTCTTCTGCATTAACAGAGAATTTGAAGACCAAGCACTCACAAGACAACTCGCCACTGACTCCTGATGACCTCAAGGGCTTTTTCCTGCTCCTAGAGGCTTATCTTGCACCAAATCTAGCACTTTTTGGTCCTCCCCATAAGCCAATTTAACTCACTAATCTGACAGGAAACAAACTTGGTTTAAAAGCAAAGGGGAAGGGAGGGGGCAGAAGGGGGATAAGAGGAAGAGGAAACAGGGATAGATTTTTGTTTTTCCAGTGAGCTAATTCTGTTCACTGAATGGTTCAAGGAGCTTCAGGGCACACACAGTGGAAACTGAAATTTTTGTGATGAGAATGTGTTTAATACTTTTTTTAAAAAAAAAAATCTATAGTATTTTTTTTTAAGTTCAACATAATACAAATAAACTTTACTTTAAAACAGAGCTATAAACCAATTTATTTCTCAAAGATTTGCACATCAGCTCTTTGTCAATGAAGAGCCATGTACACCACATGTACACAATGTTTATTAGATAGGGTGAGGAAGTAACTGACAGTACAGAAAGAACTGGTACATAGGCAGTAACTGCAATGCAGCTGGTACACCGCGACGTCACATCTTTATTTACTTGGAGTTTGTGGCTTGAATTTCCACCTCAACCATAGCCATGTTCAGAATCTTGCTTCCGTTCATCATCCTGTTTCTCTCTTCACACTGTTACTCTTCTCAGTGAGAAGTGCGCAAAAGTATTTATTCAGCTTTTGAACAATAGACACTAACTCAAAACTACCCCCCCTATCCAACAGAAGGATTTCTTCTTTCTCAATTTATTTACATGCCTGAAGAAACTTTTAAGTACTTTAACTGTTAAGAACTTTAAGTAAATTCTAACTCAGCTTAATACTTTTGGGTTGGTCCACCACAACTTCCAAGAAGTGACTTCCTTTGATAATCTACTTCTTCTTTTCGCATTACACCTTTTCCCTACCAATATCCCTCATAGGACAAGGTTTTCTGCTTGAAGGATTAGGTAATTTCCCAGAGTTTTCCTTTACTTGATATTCAATTTTAACCTTTTTCTCCATGCCAGCCTCCAGTACCTCAGTTCACCTATGTTCACCAACCAGTTCTCTTAATTTAACAAAAGTTTGCCTTTAAAACAAAACAAAAAAAAAAAAAAATTTTATCATCCTATTTAACTTGAACCAAATTAGCCCAGTTCATGTTTTGTCTTCATGTTTTAAATAAACAGGTTTCCTATAAAGCCAGCAATTCCATCCTAGTCCAAAATAACACAACTTCTAAATTACTCTTTTGGTAAGAAAACTATTGACTGTCATGTAGAGAAATACCACATCATCAGAATATGATCTGCACTTAAATACAGATCTGGCCAATTATCTAAACATAAAAAGGACATGGAACTGCTGGAACAAGTCCAGAGGAAGGCCACAAGGATGATCAGGGGGCTGGAGCATCTCCTGTATGAAGACAGGCTGAGAAAGTTGGGGCTGTTCAGCCTGGAGAAGAGAAGGCTGCGTG
>JBCJKH010034969.1:0-10194 GCA_039877255.1 Loriculus beryllinus
AAGGAAAAGGAAAAGGAAAAGGAAAAGGAAAAGGAAAAGGAAAAGGAAAAGGAAAAGGAAAAGGAAAAGGAAAAAGAAAAAAGAAAAGGAAAAGAAAAAAAAGGAAAAGAAATGCAATTATTTGAGCAAAAGGCTGTCTTCCTCCCTATTGCAGCTCTTTGAAACTGATCTATGTAGAAACATTGTCTCTGTTTCACAGAACTGTTGAGGCCTCACAAATGGTCCATGCAATATAGATCAGACTTGCTGTGGAAAGGGGTAAGATACACAGGGTGTAGGTATGCTATAGCAGTTGTTCTCCCTGCTTTCTGGTGTTTTTTCAGCATCTCTTACCTGCAGAAAGCCAAAACTGCCACCTGAAATCCTTGTAACTCCCTGTTAAATGCTCAGCATTTCCTATGTCCTGGTCACACCTTCTGGAGTGCAAAGGCAACATGCAGCCTCACTGCAGTAGAAGGGAGGTGGGCAGGGGAGGATCAGTTAAAAACTGGCTCCTCAGTGAAGATAGAAAATTCTAAACCTAATGGTTGCTTTTGCCTACCCTTTTGTATCACTTGGATTTTACTTCTTTTGTCATTGTCTTTTGCCTTCATTGGTTTTCCCTGATGCCCCATAAATCTTTAAACCCTGAAGCTATAAGAGGCTGCATTGCGCACCAGCTTGAATATTGATTTTGCTAGAGAGTATAAAATCTAGAGAGATAATAAGGAAATCCATCTAAGGTACCCTGCCAAGGGCTCCCATTAGTTGCTTTACCAGGCATCAATTCAATAAACCCTCGAGAGCAGCACATGAATAAACATCAGAGCCTCTCTGGCATGTTAATGCATCAGTTGCCTAATTGTCAATGCTGCCAACAGACTCCAAGAAAAGTACTATCTTGGGAGTTCAGACCCTTCCAACTTCAAGTCCAAAGAAGATTTGACACAAGTTTAGAAGGAGGCAGGGCTGAGGAGAGGGGCCATGACAGCCTAATAAAATAGGCACTGCTGCTTGAAATGTAGTGCTGATCTGATGGATGCAGAGCCTAGGTCTGGGTGCGCTGCCTCTGTAATGCATCTCAGTGCATGGTGAATGAGGTGCCCCGTGTCAGGCCCAGGGTTTTCCATGTGCAGGACAGGAAATTGTGTCTGGAGAGGAAAAAAACTCTCAAATCTTGGCCTCAAGCAGTAGAAATAATGGGTTCTGAGCTGCTAGACACAAACAACTTCCTCCTTTAGGGCTACCAGTGATGCCCAGTGGCAGGAACTCAGCATCTTTACCCTAGCTCTGCCATGTGTGTTTTCCCTGTGACCAGGACCTTTTTCTTTACCCCGTAGGGGCCCTTATTCCTGGCACAGCTTCTTTCTGTCTGATCTAATGAGGTTTTAAATTCCTCGCAGAGAAGTTATTCTCTCCTAATGTGTTCATACGGTGCCTGGCACAATAGGGGCCTAATATCAGTTGGGACCTCTACTTGCTGCTGTGATAATAATTTTATGAGCAGCCTTTCATTAAGATCCATTGCTACTTACGAAACAGCTGCAGTGTCAGTTTATAAGGCTGGTGACTGTTTTAACTGCCTCTGCTCCAGAAGCAAGGTTTTGATCTTCCCTGTAGAAATGGATATGGGTAAAAGAGGCTTGAACAAAAAGGCAACTTTGTTATCAAATGGGAAAATTCAGGGTCAGAACATCTCAGACTTCCAGGAATTAAACGAATGTGAAACAACACTGTTCTCACCTCACTGGAGAAGTGCTTTTGAATTCATCCATCTTAATTTCTTTCTTTTCCATTGTCTTTCAATGAGCGCATCACTCACTCAATTAGTACAGATCACAGCTAGTAAGAGGGACACAGGTGTGTCCCACTGAGGCTATTCAAGCTTAATATGGGAAACATTTATTACCATGACAAATAATGCAGAACACACGCAGCCTTTTCCTGATTTCCTTACCCAGCCCCCTTAAAATACTAAAGAAGTCTGTTAGGACATTGGGGTTTGTAGTTAATGATAGGCATGGAAGCAGTGAGGAGGCTAGAGACAGGAAAGACTAAAGGAGATAAGAAACTTTTCCCCAACTCACCTTTTGTTCTAAGGGAGTGTGAAGGCTTCACCTGAAGCTGCTTGCACCTATATCTCTTGCATGTCATGGCAAAGTGTAGCCTTGTCACCTGCAAAAGGCTCCTGCAAATGCATAGACAGGTAAGATATTCCTGCTCCTCTGTGCTCTCTGTTTAGCCAGCTGCCACCAGGAACGGTTACAGTAAGCATTTATTAGAGGGTCTTCAGGTAGGCCAAGCACCTGCCAAGGGTGGCAGGTTACCAGGGGTCCTGTAAAGGACCAGGATTCAAATACTTGATGGTGAAGAAAGCTGTGGTACTCACCTCAACATTCTCATGCTCCACCCCATTTTATTTTCATTGTATGAGTTTTGGGCAAATTGCTTTAGGATGTCTCCCAGTCTGTGAGGGTACAATAAGATGCACCTTTCACAAGCAGATCTTCCTTTCCAGCAAGTAAGTCAAGCTATTGTAAGCCTACTATGAAACAAGGAGTGTGGGGGGAGAAAAGCCTGTATTTAAGTGTAACCTTGGTGATGAATTAGTTTTTTAAAAGTTGACTGGACTTTCCAAAGGTTTTTAGCAGCTACTGGCAGAAAAAATTATGGTGAGTAAGAAACAGTTATAGTCGCTTAGGGTAAATAAAATAAAAAGCTAATTACTTGAAAACTAGGGTCTAAGTGTCTCAGTCATGCTTTTGTAATGTCCTGTATAAGGGCTCCACTGTCCTTAATTTTTGATCTACAAGGAATAGCAATAATGAGAAAATGTTACTCTCATTACATCAAGAGAGCTGTTCCAGATCTGGGGCTGCTCTAACCAGAGCAGGGCACTGTGGAAGCAGGGTAGCCTGGACTCCTCACATCCTTGTCCCATTTAACAAGGTGGGAAGTGGAAGCAAGGGCATCCAAGTCATCCCAAACCAGGACAGGGAAATGTGAGAGGTAGCTTTCCCAGCCTGGGGTTTTCTGCTGAGTAAGAGTGTGTGTGTGTAGGGTAGGAGGTGCAGGGGAGCTGGAGTGAGATGTCCAGGGAAATCCAGAGCAGCTGGTGCCAGAGAAATCTCATTCTGGGAGTCAATACAATAGCCTGGTGATGTCGGCAGGTTATATCCAGCTGTTGCCTAGCAAGCCCATCCTCAGAGACAGGCAGCAGGGAGCAATTGATGCCAACGCATGCAGCAGCTGGGCTGACTACCACCCAGGCAGGAGATGAGCAAAGGGGCTCGTGAGCAGCATGGGGGAAATGTTGTAGCTATGGATGGGATAGGGGAGACTGGAAATAAGGTGCAGACATAGAAAGAAATTAAGAAAGAGCAACAGTAGAGCAGGTATAATGAAGAGGAGAGATCTGGAATGATGGACCTGAAACTAGACAAAGGAGAGGTGAAGTGGAAGTTCACCTGTGAGTAGATTCATCTGTTTAAATGTAGCCTAAAGGTATCAGTCCAACACATAGAGTTCTTTCAGAAATAAGTAAGCTTAGCTCCCACTCAGAAACCTGAGGAAATAAATTGACTTACTGCTTTCTCCAAGAACACTTATGAGCACTTCAGGGTCACAGACTGGCAAAGGGGTTAGAGACCACAGTCAAATTAAGAGAAAGCACAGAAGAACAGTCAATTTAAGGCTACCTAAGTCCTCAGTACAGCACATAGTTGTTGAGAACATGAGAATTTACAGGGCCAGACCACCTCTGACAAGACTGTATCTTTGACAGAGAAACTAAGAAATATCTTTTTGAGAAAGAGCCTGGCCACTTCTTGCAAGCTGCTCTCCCCATATGTCCTCTGCAGCCACAAAAGCTGGAGAAGGGACACTTGGCCAACTGATGAAGCTCCTGATTAGTAGGCACCTATCCATGGTGAAGAAAAGGGATAAGCATTAGCAAAGCATTCAGTTAGAACCAGTTTGCAGATGCTGGCTAGGACTGGAAGATGGATGAATGATTCTCTTCCTGCGCTGTATGACTGTGCAAATGCTTTTCTGTTACTATTTTCCCCTTGGTTTATAGTTTTACTCCTTCATTACTGTTGTTATTCTTCACTTCTGCTATGGGAGATCCACTAACTTTTTTATATCATACCCTCTCAGATTCAGTCTTGTTTTTTGTGCTCTGTATTGCAGCCTGTCAGGTAAAGCCCACAAAGACAACCTCAGAGAGTCTCCATGGAATATTTAAGCCAGAGGATGTGTTGGTCTTCTGCTAGGCAGCTAGCAGTGTGAGTGCTTTCCCTCAATACAAGAGGGATAATGTTAGCACAGTTAAGCATGAATTTAGACGTGTCACTGCTAATCCCTAGATTAGCAAGAGGGAAGGAAATGTGTCAGAATAATAGAGTACCTATTAAAAAGGCTGTAGAGGCAGACACTGATCCATAGTTAGCACCAATAGATGACAGAACATCGTCAGTGAAGCATGAGCTGTCATCTGGCAACACTTTGTTCTGTAGAAACCAGATGAGTTAGCGACTTATGTCAGACTCACTGGGGATTTCCAGACATTGAAAGAAAGGAGTAAGTAAAGCAAATTTGGAAAAATTTAGTTATTGATTTATGTTGAATCTGCACTTTATTTTGGGGTCCTTAGGACTTTATCCTTTCTTTCTCTGGAAGAACAGTGAGAAGTAGTGATCCAGCAGGGTACTTTGAAGCCCTTTGGAGGAATAAATCAGTTACTTCCTTTAGCTCATACTAGGAGAGAGGATGAAAGTCTCAGAGGAAGTCAGGTAGGAGCCCCAAGAGTCTAAGACATTTGAAGACACTTGGTGGCTGTGTGAAGCACAGAGCTTCTCAGGCGCTAATCCAATGTTGCTGATTTAGTTTATCAGGTAACAGCATGTATGTGAAACTGGCTGGTGTTGCTTTTTAATGTTTGTTAGTGGTTATGCTTTCCAGAGGAGAAAGGAGAGTCTATAAGCTGCTTTTTAAAGCCTACCATCCCATCTGGGGAAGTTGTGGGAGAGCTGGGCAGCAGAAGGCGGATGGTGGTTGGGGCCAGTGCCTTGGCTCTGCCTGACTTCTGGCAAGCATGCTTGGCACCAGCAAGAACTCAGAAGTCATTAAATGGAGATTTAAAAAGGAAAAGAAAGGTGTGTGGTATCTTTTAATTGCCTTATGGTTTTGAGCGTCGTTCAAGGTTTTCCTATAAGCAGCTGGGAGGTCTAAGAACTTAGCTGGATGTGTCATTCTGTGTCTCGTTTGGAAAATGAGTTGCATACGGTATTATAACTGCTTGGGAATAGGGTCCATGGTAAAATCAAAGGGGAATCTTTCCATCTCTCTCTGCTATAGCTTAAGGAATACCTGCTTGCCATCTTCTTTAGCTGTCTCTTCCTAATATTCATTAATAGAGCATCAGCTTTCAATGAAAGAAAAGGTGGTTTTGCAGTCTCCTGTGAAAGGTTTTAGGAGTTTTCTTGCTTTTCCTTTCTGTGCTTCTATATTCAAATCTGCCTGTACTGTTCGAAAAGTTATGAGTCTATGGGTGGTTTAAGGTATCAACTTGATACCTGTTTTTATAGCAGGGGTGCTTAATTATAGAACTCCAAGAGAAGCATTTCAAGGATAAAGATTAATTACTTTTAACATTGCTTCATATTTGTTATGTTGCAGATAATGCTTGTTTTAAGTAAGTGGAAACAGGTGTGTAACAATTGATTAAATTAAATTAAACAAGCAAGTAGGGAATTAAATGCACGTGGCTATTTTCAAGGAGAGATATCCTAAACACTAATTAAACAGCTGGAAATCAATAACTGCACAAAACTATTCGCTCTTCCCAATTTTATGAGATGGAAGACGCTCTCATATTTTCAATCATGACATGATTATTTGTACTTTGCTGTGGTTTGAATAAGAGGTGCCCATAAGCAGGCCAGCCATGATATGTAGCCAGCTGAATTTTCTCTTCTGGACTTGAGTCCTATAGAGGCCCAAGCAGCATGATGTAGCACCACTTCCAGACTACCCGTTGATTCCCAAAAGAGGAAGTACTTGTCAAAAGCGAATCGGTCTCAGAACTAATTAGCAAAAATAATCCTCCATTCTGCTTCTTGCTAAAATTAAGTCCTTTTATATGAAGTAAGGAATATCTAGTACCTTTCCAGTGCTGAATTACCATGCAAGGCTACTGTCAATTTTGTGTGTATATGAATAAAAAAGGGGACAAATGGATTTGCTAAATTCTCCAAAGGCCTCCATATTAATTTCTGCTCTTAGAGAGTCCCCATTAGCATCGACCTTCTTAGTCAATAGCTGTGCTCCTTGCAGAAGCACGGACAGGCTCTTGGCTTTTGCAACTAATATCAGGTTGTTGGCTTTTTTCTATTACTGCTAGCAGAATTCAGCACAGCTAAGAGCAAAAAGCTCCTTTCCAGTCTGTTTTGTGCAACCCTATGCACGCTGTTTTGCAAAGCTCCTAGCAGCTACCTGTTGCTGGCAACAAAAGGCTGACATTGGATGCACAGAAGATTCATGATAGACAACTTGCCTTATGGGGTTGATTTCACAGGTCTCCCCACGTTGGTTAAGGAGGGGGTTTCCCTTTACTCAATGGAGGAAGGCTTGTGCTGCTGGCTGAGAAGGGGGAACAGGTCCTGCTGTAGGTGGCCAGCCCTGCCTGCTTAGTATCTGTGTTCACAACTGGCTCTGAGGTCTAAGGTAGACATCAGAGTCTACCTAAAAAAAAATTAATATTGTTATTATTAAAAATAATAACTGAAAAAGGAAAACATGTGTGGAGAGGACAGAGTTGCAGTCTTCTCTTTTTGTCCCTAGGAGCCACAGGAGAGCTGAGTGAAACTGGTTCCATCTCCATCCATGCACACCGTCTCCAGCTAATACTGAATCAAGTCCAGGTATATTTTACAGGCAGAGAGTGGTGTGTCACAGGGTCTGGATGGATGCAAGCTATCTCGATGCATGAAGCTGTTCACTTGGTGTATATATAATTAGAAATGAAGTAGAACACAGACCGGATTATGCTCATCCTTGCCTCCCTGCATCTTCTTACCATTGCTATTTCCTCTCTCTGTTGCTATAAGGGATGGGAAGCCATAAAAATACTATTCCTGATAAGGGAGACTTGGAGGGGGAGCAAGGAGGAGAGGAGGCCCTTCTCATCTCCCCCAGCTTTACAGGTATGCATCTGCAGCTTTTATTTTGGGTTGTAAGTGCATCCAAATGTTTAAGTGGAAGGCTGGATTTACTTTCACCTGAGCACCTTAAGCAGGGACCCACGTCGCTGTTTTCACAATGTCTCTGGTCCTCTTTCCAAATGTATAGGAGCATTTGTGGCAATGGCTGTAGAAAGTGGGCAACTTGCTGTTATTCACAGAATCCCAGACTGGTTTGGGCTGGAAGGGACCCTAAAGCTCATCCAGTTCGAACCCCTTGCCACAGGCAGGGACACCTTCCACTAGAGCAGGTTGCTCCAAGCCCCTGTGTCCACCCTGGCCTTGAACACTGCCAGGGATGGGGCAGTCACAGCTTCTCTGGGCACCCTGTGCCAGCGCCTCAGCACCCTCACAGGAAGAACTTCTTCTTTATATTTGACCTGAACTTCTCCTGTTTCAGTTTGAACCCATTACCCCTTGTCCTACCTCTACAGTTCCTGATGAAGAGGTTTGCTTGTGGCTGGAAACTCATGGTGTTTTGTTTAAGCATGTCACATCTTTACTGGATGAGATTTTATGTAAAGAAAAGAGGGTTCAGTTCAGCTTGTTTTCAAAACCTACTTGCTGGAAGATCTGTCCACCTCTTCTGCCATGCTTTATGTTAATAATTTCCTGGCCCTGATGAACAAAACGAAGACCTCTGTGGTCTCATTGAACCATTACAAAAGAGAAGCAGCTCTCACCTGCCTCTGTAAAATTTTCTGATATTAGCAATTATTGTTCTGATATTTTATCATTCGTAAGCAGGAAATCTACCAAAGAATGAGCATTTAATTAAACTACAGGCAAAGAGGCACTTGATGGTTAGACACTGCTTGAGTTGAAGCAGTCTTTATTAACATGACTGAAATAGGTACTGACCATTGCATATCAGCTTCATGGATGTTCCTCTCTGACATTACCTTGGCATTATTCTATTCACACTACCCAAATGGTCTCTTTTCACTAGGATATTACTTCAGAATACATTTCCCCAATGCCTTGTGGGGCAAAATAGTGGTGCTGAGAGTGGATATGTGCGTGGTCGCCCTCAGAAGAAGAAAAGTTGCTGAGTTCATTCTGGTGATGTCAAAACTCTATATGCACAACTGAAATTGTACTGCATCAGCTGGTTAGTCGTGCACATTTTCTGTGTGTCATGGTAATGCTCCTTATTCTAATGGCTGCCTCAATGGAAATATCTTTCCAATAAGGTACCAAATCTGCCTTGCTAAGACAACAGAGAGCTTAATCTCCTGAGGTCTGGACTCCACTGAACTCACTCTTCTGGGAGAGTTTCCAGTTTTTATGTTGTTTTGGGAAATTAACTCTGTGCCATCTTGGCCCCATTAAACCAGTTGGAGTTTTGCCTTGGACTGCAGTAGAATTAGGATGTTGTGAGCTCTATAATAATTGAACTGGAAATTATAGGAGCACAATCTTCCTTCTGCCCTATTAATGAGCTTAACAACTTGCTAGGAGCAAGCTTCTGCAGATAAGGAATCTGTGCAAGTATTTACACAAATCCCACATGAAGTAAAGCTTATATGTTTCTAATGAATGAAATGTAATGTGCCCATGCTGGGCTCAGTGTTCAGCAGCTTGCTGCCAAGCCTTCAGCTGGGCTCGGTTCTATTGGTGTTATAGGAAGAATGGATAAAATGCTAATTTCCAACATACCTTTTTGGTATTAGAATTGCAAGCTTGAAATGCAGGCACTGAAACTGAGGAGAATTTTAGACTTGGTTTCAATGGAAGCAGAGCTCCTTCTGCAAATTCCATCCAGCATAGGGAGGGAGGTTTCTGTTTCTCTTTTCTCTGTGAAATATTTTGTGTTATCTCCTTTGTACCATGTCATGTAATGGAAGATATTGTCCCAGACAGAGGACACCATCCTACTCTGAATAGCGGGCATTGATCTGCTTAGCAATGGGAACCAAACAAGGACATTTCCTTCCCCCTTCCCTTCGTGACATTGGCAGTCTGAAAGTTGAGGTGTGTGAGTGAAGACAATGGGGAAAGCCCTGCATCACTGTTGCCACTGGTGATGCACCACTACTATCCTCTGGGCAACTTAGGATTTCTCAGGATCCACCACAAGATACAACATCCTTTTGGTTCCCTTCAGCCCTTAGCACAGCCACACTCTTCAGGAGGTAGGGCTACCAACCAGGCAGCTGTCAGTGAGCTGCAGGAAGCCAGAGGGCTCTCAGTCTGATACCTTCTCTCAGCAACACAGCACAGAAATGTATTGTAGAGATCTTTTGAGCAAGCCATTAAGGACAGAGGATTATAAATAAGATGCCCAGAAGTGAACTGGGAGATGTTTTGATTTGCTTCATTGGTCAACGCTGTGGGGATATTTAGCATTTTTATTAAAGCTCCTTCATTATGCAAGTAAAAGTTTCCTCAAATTCTCAAGAATTACAAGTGATAGTATTCACAAAATGCATATATATTCTCTCTTTCTGTATATACATATATTTATATGTAGATACCACAGAAACAACTGCTTTTTTCAAAAGTATATCTTGATGAGAATACTGGATTCCTCAGCTGGCCATCATCACATGATGGCCATCAGGGTTCTGAAGGGGCCAGCCAGTTGATCAGGTACGCACTTACATTAGGTATTAGTATTATCCTTCTCCAATGAACAAGGAATGCTGTGGCATTTAGAAGACTGCTTCCTTGAACTCCCATCCTCTGTGTTCTCTAGCCAACAATTGCTCTATTATGGTTTCTCATCTACTTAATTTTTCAGGACTCTAAATACTGAAAATTAAGTTTATTTTCCTTTGTAAATTTAAAAGAAGAAAAGAAAAAAACTTAGGGTATGGACAGATATGTTGTTACCTCTTCTGGCTGAGAGATGCTGGACTGGTTTGGACTGTTTACCCTGGAGAAGAGAAGGCTGTGTGGAGACCTCAGAGCAGCCTTCCAGTGTCTGAAGGGGGCCTATAGGGATGCTGGGGAGGGACTCTTCATTAGGGAC
>JBCJKH010034971.1:0-10121 GCA_039877255.1 Loriculus beryllinus
CATCCATCCAAAGGATGGATCCAAAGGATGCATCTGACTATGGATCTAGCAGAGATGATTACCTTGAACACACTTGAGCTAGAGTCCACTTCTGATCTATCTACAGCAAATCTGAAGTAGGGCTAAAGAGATGAGGACAGCTTCACTCTGAATTGTACCACTTCAGTCTCATATCAGTATTTTGATGCTAAAAGAGGGCTCTGATAACAAAGCAAATGAAATAAACTACTGTCAAATGTTTAGAGATGTAATGAGTCCCAGTGGAAGAGTGTCTTTTAAGAGAGTGCCTTGTAAAAGCAGAATGATGAAAATGAAATTATACAGTTTCACATTAGCTTAATTTATCACAGAGTATTTTTGCCTCATTAGCTGAGATGAGGTAGGTACTTAAATACAATAAAAGTTCAGTTTGCTGTAGTCTTGGAGATTAATCCTTTAAAAACACATCCAAGTAGCCTTTCATGCAGGAATGCTCCCACTGGTAGCAGTGAGACTGCACTGACACATCTGTGACCTGGTGGTTACTTTCACATAAAATGTGATTTTGGTAGCCTGTGACTAATTCACTGAGGTCTGATGAAATGCATATGAAGTTTTCTTCTGTCTAAAGTATACTATGTACAGTTTTGGTATGGATATGCTATCGAATGTCTTGTATCCTTGAAAGAAAATGTTCTCTCCTTTTGTGCTCTTAGCCCTTTCTCTCTGTCCTACATCCATTTCTTTGTGTCTGGAGATGTCATTTTTCTTTACTTACTTTATGCAGAGGCAAATAATAATACTTGTCAATTTATCTGTGGTGTTTTCAGCTGCATAACTAATGCTCTTCTGCTTGATAGGATGCCATTGCTTTCTGTAATTATAGTTCTGCTTATGCCCTTGAGGAAGAACATCTGTTATTTCCCACTCATGAGTTAGGTTTCATCCTTTCATTTCTTCAGCATTATCCTGTACCACAGTGATGTGGTGGTCTCTGATGCCCTTCGCAAGACCTTTCCTTGGGGTTCTGTACAGCAAGGTCCTCGGCCATCCTCTTCACTTTCTCCTTCTTTTATCAGCCCCTTGTGCTGTTGTCCTCCATGCGGGTGATGTATTCACTGATTCAGCTGGGCAGAGGTGTGCAGGCACCTCCTACTACAACCTGCCTCAGCTGGGAACAAATATGCAGTGGAAGCCTGAGGACAACATGCTGCAATGCTCTTACTAAAATGAGCAGTGTAGGCTGTCAGGGTGGTGATATGCGACCACCCAGTTAGAACAGAAGATAAGGAGGAAAAAAAAACACCTTCTCTTTTTGGACACTTACCAGTAAAATTCTGCCAAATTGGCATGTGTTTCTCACCATATTTGTTGCTTCTGTTATTTACTGTTGCATGTAATTCAGCTGAATGATCCTGTGTTAATCCTTTGTTCTTACACATATATAATTTTCTTTGAAAGTGTTTTCTTGATATGAACACAAACCAACATTTTATAGTAGGCAAATTTTGAGGGATAATATATGTATTTGTGGAATAGTCAAAATTAACCTTGGATTCTTTTACATTGTTTTGATGTTTGCTTTACTTGTGTAATAGCTATTTTTATACATAAACCATCATTAATTGTTGTATGTCCAGAATCAGGCATGATCTCCAACTAAGAGACTGTGTCAAAGAATTTGAAGCGTTCAGGTTTTAGCAGGAGATGGGGAGAATACACACATCATTACTTGGAATAGGTAAAGGGAAAAAAAGCATTGAACATATTGAAGTAGGAAGGAATAAGGCTAGAAAACAGCTGCAGAAGACTGTGCAATTGCACCTAATGTTAACCCAGATGTTAGAGGAAAGTTAACTATAAGGTGGTACACTGGATATTAGACTGGTCGAGTTCAGGGAAGAACTATGTGAGAAGATAAACAAAACCAGGAACAATTACAATGCCTTAAAAGAAACGATGAAAATTACAGATTTGGCAAGGTATAATAGGTGAAAGAGATGGACGTCCACACAAGAGAACCAGAGTGTGGAGAGAGACAAACCTGTGAGCAACATGTACAGTGTTTTGCTGCCTTAAAAACTGCTGAGATCTTTGCATAGATAAATCAGTACAGATCCATGGAAAAAAGAACAAGGAAGAAAAGCATCCATAAATGGCAATACTGAGGTAGGCTTCTCTATCCTTTGTGTTTCTGAAATGGAAGAAGAAGCCAATGAAAGTGGATATTGTTATAGAGACAAAGGAGAAAACAAACGTTGGCTCTTTTGAGAGCAGAGAAGCATATCTCTTTTATCTCACCCAAGAGGTGAAAAGGTATAAATATACCAGTACTGTAATTCATTTTTCAAGAGGAAGAGAAGTTAAGAGGTGGGAAAGGAGGCAACAATAAAAGATTAACTGCTGGGACTGGTAGTTGTAATTACAGAAATATCATCAGCCAACCTCAGCATCAAATAAACTAAAAAAGATAAAGGATGAGCAGAAGCAAACAGGGAACTAAAAATATGTTTGAGGCAACAGAGTAGTTAAGTAAAGGAAACAGGAGAATAACAGGAGCTGAAGGGCTAAGAGAGGAAAACTCAAGGGTAATGAAGAAGTATAAAAGGAAACAAAAATAAAGCATAGCAAAATAATGACCAAAGGAGAAGAAGAGAACAAAAAAAAAACCAAACAAACCAGAGCAAGGCAGTATGCAATCAGATCTATAAACATGCTTAAATACCATCAGTGCTCGCTCCAGAGCAGTAATAGTGCTGTCTGGAAGCTTTGCTCTCACTGAAGTGAGGAATGGTGATGGGGGCTTGGTGATCTGGGGGATGACATGGGACCTTGTGCCATGTGGGCACTAATGGGATCAGCAGCATTTGATGGCATCCAATGGCTCTGCTGTGTACTAGAAAGGACAAGGTCTCTCCTACTTTCTTGTAATCCACTCTCCTCCTCTTCTGGGAGGGGAGGGGGGGGGATGCTCACTGAGAAAAAGGTTGTTTTTCATGCAGATACTTGTGCTCAGTTTCTCAGAGTACCTCATACTGCACTCTGAAGGGGGACATGGGAAAAGATGTAAGCTTAAATAGATTTGAGACTTTTTTTGGAGAAGGAAGTAAGGACAAGGGACAGGCAAGTGCTGACATCTGGAGAATGGTAACAGCTGTGAAGACCTCAGGGCCAAGGACTTTTGTTTCTGACCTTAGGGAGAAACCGGAGAGTACTGACCACATGGAGTGGTTGCAAGGAAGAGTGAGGGCAAAGGGGAGACAGAAGTGGCAGCCTCTTATTTTTGTACCCTGGAGCCTTGGTAATACATCTCTGTAAAGAGTCCAGTGCATGTTCACATGAGAAGGTACTCCTTTCTGTCTGAAGTCATGTTAAAAATAACTTTCTTTGGGCCTTAGGGCATTGCACTATAATGAAGTTAAAAGGATAAACGCTATTAAATGTCTGAATAATGTTGCTAACATAGCTTGTCTTCCTGATCATTTTGTTAAACTACAGTAACATACAATCATGTCACCATTAATACCTCCTGCATGTGCAGGAAAGAAGAATACAAAGAGTATGAAATATCAATTGATTTTAGGATGGTGTGTTTTGTATTGAAAACAGCTGGATAACTTATTCTCTCACATGGCTGGTGGCGGGTACTGGAAACATCACACATTTTTATTGTTGAAGCAGAGTGTAAACTATTCAGAGCGGTACACCTACATCTGTACCATATTATACTGTGTGCCTGGCTGCCATCATTTTATGGACTCAATATCTGTCCAACTATTATTTTTATTGGGTCTCATAACTCCATAGTTGGTCCACCTGTGGACCCTGTGAGTTATCAAGTTAGTGTGTTTTGCCATTGTCATGTGTCCAGTTTTCAATTAAAGTGGTTTCCAACTGGACTACAAAGAACCAGAACTGCTGTTCTTATAGCTATTTTTATCTTAACTACACCCATTCCTATTTATCATTGCAGTCTGCTGGAAAAAGTCTGCTTTCCAACAAAGAGAATTTAAATTTTTTGATGGGAAAAGAGAACATGTACCGTATTCTTCACCTCCTTTTTATTATTATATAATTATTCCCACACTTGATACTTGTTTATCGCTATCACATTAGAAAGCAGGAATGGCTGTCCAATATCTGGGTTGTAAAATCTCCCTGGCACGTTCCTGAGACTCATTTAGGCTGTGCATGATCATTCAGACATCAAAGGCAGCTAGAATCCAAACTCTGCTTTGAAGACGAACAGCCATTCTTAAAACCAGCTCTGTACATTCTAGGCAAGGCCCTGTTGCCACAGCCTTTGCTCGCTCTGGCTAGCAATGATTTGAATAATACAATTTTTATTTGGTCTTCTCTATCATGTATGTTCCTCCTCACTCTTTTTTTTTTTTCCTGACATCTGTTGGCCACCTCTATCTTCCTTTGCCTTTTCCATTTGTATTTCACAGTAGGTATCGCCTTCATGTTGCATTTCTGTCTACTGTTCCTTTCTTTACCTATGTACCCCTGAGCATCTACCTCTGGATGCTGACGGCCTTCTTTTCCTTCCTCCTCTGTCCAGTGTCCCGCTCTCAAAGCTGTCCCCACAAAACTGTTATTGTCTTTCCAGACTTCAAGATCTCAGCTGATCCCAGCCTATAGCACCTGCAAGATCCAAAGCTCCTCCCATTGCTCACTTCAGCAGATGATGGACAGACACATCGAAGGCAGGGATAGTCCATAACCCTTGGGTGTGCTGACAGTGGCACAAAACATACTGGCTGTGGAACAGTGGGCAGCCCAAAAACCTACAAGGTGTCCTGACAGCAGGATAGTCCCAGAGCCTAAGAACCCCCAGTTCTCCACATAACCACCACATGAGCTGTTCAGGAACATGCCATTCTTCACTGCTCTGCTCTTTCCTGCTACCACACTCATCACAGCTTTATACTGCAAGCTCCACCAAAGTAGCTGGCAGTGTGTGGCTGCTTGAATACCATGTCACTTCCTACACAGAAAAGTAGAAGATGACCTTTAGGTACTGCAGTAAGCACACAGGTTGTGTTACAGCTGTATTTTCAGCCACAAAAATAGCAGCTTGACTCATTGTAAATTGCTTACTTTGTTCTAGTTTCTATATTCAGATGATTTCACAACTGTTTACAACCCTGCTTCAAAGGTTCCAAAATATTTTAGCAATTTTATGGACTAGAAATACAAGTCTGAGCTTTTCAGTGAAGTCTATGTGACTAAGCCTTTTAATAGGTCTTTATGAGAACTAAAATGGGCAGGTTCTGTGGACCACCACTGTGTTATTAGGCTTATTAAGTTGTCTCTAATGTACCCCGCAGTCTTTGCAGTCTAGGAAAGAAACATCTGGTCCGTGAAGGTTTCCATTTGTATCTATTTTGTTAATTACATTAAGCAACTAAATAGAAAAAAAAAAAAATACTTAATGCAATGAAAACAAAACTACTTCAGTTAAAACAATTTGAGGTCAAATTAGTCACACAATTGTATAAAATATCACAATTATTACAACCAGCAACCACTCTAAATCTTTACCCAGAATTAAGGATGACAATAAACCTTATTCATCTACTACTCCCCGGTAACAGACCATTATCCATGCAATAAGAATATCTACGTGTCAGACTCTAAAGAGACATGGGTTTATGTTGCCCATGAGCTCATCCTGATTCAAAGTTGTTTAATTTCATCACTAAAGGACTAGGTCCCTTTTACTCTCGTCTGCTTCTCACTTGTTTTTTTTTTAGCATTTGGGTTTTGTCCTTTGCCAATATAACTGTACAGCTTCAGGTATGGAGCCTGACAGTTACCCAGACAGGCTGAAAAGTCATTGAGGACTGTTCACATTTGCTAACCATACATGTGGAAGATGTCCCAACTCCACTGACACAAATGCTGCAAATGCCTAAAAGAGTAGAATCATGGAATCATAGAATGGTTAGGGTTGGAAAGAACCTTAAGATCATGTAGTTCCAACTCCTCTGCCATGAGCAGGGACACCTCACACTAGATCATGTCACCCAAGGCTCTGTCCAACCTTGAACACTACCAGCGATGGAGCATTTACCAATTCTTTGGGCAACCTCTTCCAGTGCATCACGATCCCCACAGTAAAGAATTTGTCCTTGTATTCAACCTGAACTTCCCCTATTTAAGTTTGAACCCATTACCACTTTTCCTTAATGTAGAATCCCTCCCCAGCATCCTTGTAGGCCCCCTTCAGATACTGGAAGGCTGCTCTGAGGTCTTCGTGCAGTTTCTCTTCTCCAGGCTGAACAGCCCCAACTTTCAGCCTGTCTTCATATGGGAGGTGCTTCATGGGGCCATTTCCCTCCTGCCCATCTCACTGTGAGGCAACAACCTCAAACCCAGGGATATAAAGTGTCTTATATTACTGCATCAAGGTTGGCCAGACCTCATCTATTGGCCATTATTTTCATTTCCTTAGGATAGAAAGCTCTAAATAAAATACACAGGTGCTGAAACAGAAGGAGGAGAATCTTGGGCAGAGATATCTCCCAGTTAATATTATTTTTATTGTTGAAACAGAGTACAAACTATTCAGAATTATAATATGAATGGAGGTACACAGAAAAAGGCAGATTACAAGTGATTTTCCTCACTTTCAGGAAATGACACGAAACTAGTATCTTACATGTTCTCAGCTTATGTATTTAATATTGGTGGATTTAATTGCTGACCTGTTCAGGATATATTGGCTTAGACCAGAAATACCCTTTTTGAAAATGGATGTGTCTGCTTACTGGCAGGAAATCAGAGCTGTAACAAACTTCATGTTGGAAAACACAGCTGAGGACATTAGAAGTCTTGTCTGTGGGCGTGCAGATGAGCTGCCATCCTCACCTGCTTCCACTGCCTCTGTAATCAGTAGGGTAGGGAAGGAAGTTGAGGAGGACAGAGGAACAAAAGCCCCTGCACGCTGGTAGAAGAGGCAGAGAAAGAAAAGGCATTAAAAAGTCCCAGTTGTTTCCAGGTGAAATCTCTTTCTTTCCACCCACAAAAGATGACTTCCAGATCCTTGCATTATCAAAGGCTTGAAACAAATGCTGAGATGAATACCCAGGCAGTTCTGAAGGTCAACACTTGTCATCAGCTTTGCTTGGAAGATTCTAGCGTACAAAATCAATACAATATTTAATGTTATTTGTAAAATATGAGTAAAGTTATTTTGGTCCTAAAATGTTAATGGTTGATACTGGACTGCGTATCTCATAGCAGTCTTTCCTACCTCATATTTTGTCTAGAAATTGTTGACTTCATTAATTTCTGCCTAAAAATCTTTGTGTTGTACATTATATGACTCTATTTAAATCGTGGCCATACAAATGAGACTCTTTCCAGTATTTTAATCTGAGGTAGGCAAACAGCAAAAGATGTGGGAAAAAAAAAAGACAAGCTGAAGTTCATCTCATTTAACAGATAGCAGTAACTATCTTAAAAGTGATTGGCTTATTATGGATACTTTAAGCATCTACAGAAAGCAGCTTCCTATACCACAGTAAGGTCATTAGTGAGGGAGGGAGAGCGGGAGAGAGGCAGCAAGGGAGTTAGGTGATACCACAATCATCTTTCCTGTGCAGACACTGAGCTGGAAGCTCCCCATTTTGACACATTCCCCTCAAAATAAAGATTCTTGGCACTATAAGGAAGGAAATGTTAGTTGCAGCAGAAAAATAAGCAAAGCAGAACCAAGCTTTGAAGAACTGGCTAAATTTAGACCTACATGTGTGTAGATTTTGCTCCCAATGTAAGAAGTTCAAAGAGATATATTGCTACTAGGTATGACAGCAAAAGTAATATTGCCACTATGCTCCATTATCATTCTGCACAAAATCAATATCAAAATAACCCAAGTCTAGACACATAAATGTCAAACTATTTAACAAGAAGCAGTTAGTGCACAAAAAAACCACTTAAATGGCAATTGAGGTAGTCTGATGGATCTTAAAGTAGCTTACCAGGATTTATGTAAGATAAAAACAGTTTAACTAAGCATGTAGAACAAAGCCTGAGGGCTTATGGCTAAGAACAATATCAGAAGAACATCTAAGCTCTTTATCGTACCTGTCAGGTCCTAGTACTTGGCTGCTCAGTCAGAGGTGGAAGGCCTTCTAAATCTCCTAATTTCCTCTTTGATTTTAGGTTTTAGGTTACTTAATAAAATTATCATTCACCTACGACTCACAAGATAGGGTGCCCAGTTCACAAAAAAGCCTATGAGTTATTCTTGCTACTCATATGAAACCTATCATTTTCAGAGTGCTTTTTCCACTTTTTATATGTCATTCTCTATTGAGAGCTGACAAGGAGATTGCTAGCAAATAATATCTTCCCAAAAGTGGAATTTTGGAGTGAGAAAAGAAGTAGAAATTAACACTTAATTAAAAAAATAAAACAGCTAAACACTGAAACTCATTTCAGGCAAGGAAATAAGGGGGATGGAAGAATGGGAATTATAGAGACGTTAACTTAAAAATGACTAAACATTTTGTTTTAGCTTCTGAAGATTATCTTTTAATTTAAGTGGCTTTCTGTTAGCTTTCAAATAGACCTAAATTAAAAAAGAAAATTAAAAGCAATTAGGGCTTAGGTGGAGCAAAATATTTCTATTTGGTTCATAATTCATTTTTTTTTAACATTCACAGTTCATTATTACTCTGTGTGAAACCAAAAGACATCTTGATTCTGACATGAATCATTTTTTTTCTTTCTGATGTGGTTACAAAGCACCCATCTGAAATGAAGGCTAGCTGGGGTGTTGCAGTGCTGAAAAAATCATACCTTCAATGTAAATAGAAGTAGAGGAGATTTTATTGTGTGAGACATCTTTCATTTCACAGCCTTCAGTAGAAGTCATTAACAGTCCTCTATAGCACTGTGAACTCTGGGGAAATGCATTGCTGTTTTCCCTGATTAGAGGAGAGGCCTGCATTTACACAGGAAAATTTACCCATTAACTGAATACCTATGAATATCAATAGAAAGCTATTACAATCCCAGTGACAGATCTTCTTTATTTTGAGCAGCATGTATTACTTAAGATAATTAAGACAATATACAACATTCAACTTCAATATTTCATGAGAACCATTCAGCTTGCCAAAACTCATGAAATGGCTGGCTCTGGAGCAACTCTTGTACCTTGTGATGTTTTTGATGTAACCTGCCCGTGAGAAGGAGGTGCAGTGCTGCAATGGGTAGGACAACCTGTTATAAATTTAGGTGCCTTAAGTGTGGCTCTGGACAGAAGCCCATATTGCCAGCTCTATGAGAGGCACAGGTCACTGAGGACAAGGAATGGAAGGCCTCCAGGAGTGACTCCAATCACTTTGCTCCTTTGCGCATGTTGTCTCCAAAAGCAGGTATTTCTTGTCTACACCCAGAAGAGCTACTCAAGGCTTAAGGCTGACATAGGTTTTTCAAGGGAGTAAAAACTTTTATTGATCTTTTTTTCTTTAAAACCTAACACACAGCAAAAGAGCAGGAATTTTCTAATAAAATGCAGTGTTTCATTAAGGAAACGATGTATTTTTTAAGGTAACTAAGAACTGCCTTATCTATTCTGAGTGATGACCATGAAGATAACGAAGCAATGCCTGACATCAATTATGACAGCAATCCCATTAAGTCAGTTGGATAATTGCAGGCTTAATGTTAGGAAAAGGTTTAAGGATTTTGCAATCACTGTATTGTTTCCAAAATCGTTGTTTTCTGCTTAGGTTATCCTCTCATGTTGACATGCAACTTTTTATTTATGACCCACTGTCTTCTTCATCTGGTGTGTGACTTCATGAAGGAAAAGAGTTCGCTTTAAAACAAAATATACTAACCTGGAGAAGAGGATTTGAGTGTTATGTCCTGTGTGTTTATACTATGTGGACAGCAACTTATACCTGGACAAACAGACTTCAGAATTCAAGTCGCATAGAACTAAACTGTCTATCCACCAAACACAACTGCAAGGTATCTGTATGAGTATTGGTTTAATCTGAGGGGGAGGATGCACCATACTGGTAAAGTAAATTTTCAGCTTGTAGTTTAGGTCTTCCATTTCCAATTGTAGTATTATACAGAAAAAAATCTCTGAGCAAAAGGAACAAGTTACCCTT
>JBCJKH010034979.1:7954-18136 GCA_039877255.1 Loriculus beryllinus
CTTGGTGTCATCAGCAAACTTGCTGAGGGCGCACTCAATCCCACTGTCCATGTCAGCGACAAAGATGTTGAACAAGATCTGTCCCAACACAAATCCCTGAGGATCGTTACTGGTCTCCAGCTGGACATTGGGCCATTGACCACAACTGTTTGCATGTGGCCATCCAGCCAGTTCTTTGCCCACTGAGTGGTCCACCTATCAAATTGATGTCTCTCCAATATAGAGACAAGGATGTCATCAGTAAGTCCTATCTGCCTTCACAATCAATGTATTAATCTTAAGTGATGAATCCAGTTCCTTCACTGAGACTCATTTTAGGTAGTGAAGATTTTGTCACCTCATTGCAGTAGCCTTTTTTTTTTTAACATAATGCAGCTAGAGCTATACCTTTTTATCAACACACGCTTTGAATATCATATCAAATGGAGTGATGGTATGGAATTATGTAGCATATCAAATGGAGTGAAGATATGGAATTAAGTAGCATATCAATTGGAGTGATGATATGGCTTTAATGGAGAAAGAGGGGAATAAAATCTACTTCCTCATTACAGCACTTCCATTACATGAAGATCTGCTGCAGCTGTGCAGCTAACCAGCTGCCTCCCTGACCTTTCTATGCTGGTGGTGTCAGAGAGACTGATATATTAGCCTAGGAGGGGCCTGGCTGAGATGTTGCCACAGCTATGGTGTAGGAAAAGGGCTGGTATATCCATGCATGTTTGTCTAAACGCTATGTGGGTTATTGTCTCTTAGTTGCTATTTTGCATAGTACTGTTGCTGACAGAAGAGCCTGGGATTTCTCAGGTAGGTCTTCAATGGGTTGTTTATCTGTGACTGACAGCTTCTACCTGTTAGGGGAATAGCTAATTTTTGCCAATATCAGTAGGTACTGCTTGTTACCTAAATAATCAAAACAATATTTGACGTGTTCTGGGCTGAACTAAATGTTCAGGCTTGAAACAAAGTCTAGTAGAGAGACCATACTTAATGGAGGCTGATTTTAAGGTGATGATTTTTCTCAAGGTGATTAAAATAATTCTTTACCTAATAGGAAGGAGAGGAGCATGCGCTATCCCTCTTCTGTTCAGAGCTGGAAGCAGTCTGGATATTGCAGCTTGGAATAGGAGCAGTCTCCTGTTCTTCCCATACTTCTTATGCCTTCTGCTGTCTGTGATTTGTTGTACAGCACTAATAAACAGGAAGCAGTTCAGGAAACAGTTTAGATCATCAGCTCAAGGTGGCAACAGGGAGGGAATTTAGGGGGTCAGAAAAACCTAATGTTTCTATCTTTTGGGAGTCTTGAAAATACAGATTGATATCCTGGCTGGGAATTAAACCCTTTCTTCTCATGGTGCCATCCAGTGTCATTCAGGCTTTTTATGGTGTGATAGTCACTCCAAAGAGCATGTATGTTTCTTTGCTGGTATTACTGCACAGGCATTGAGTAGTTATTTGAGCATGTGGCTAAAGCCTTAGCCCTTCTATGTTTATGCTACCTAGAGGGAAGGCCTGCCACGCAATGAGGTTTTCGGAAGAGGACAGCTGCCTCTGCAGAACCATTGCAGCTACCTCTATGCCTTGTCCTTCCACATCTAATGTCTTCAGGACAAAGATCTCTGTGTATATGTGTGAGAGGTAAAGCTTTCTCAAGGGTGAAGCTGTTTTGGTCTAAGGGCAGCAGAAGCCTGTGGCTATCTGGGAGAAATGACTGAGAATTTCTCCACCTCTTTGTCTAGAGGAGATTGAAATTCTTCAACATCAACTTTTTGGTTTAAATAGCTTGAGGCTAAAGTTCTGCCGCCCATGTAGTCCTCCCTCAGGGTGAACAATGGGATAGTGGAGAGGATTTGTTAGGTAGGTGATTTTGTCACAACTTGAGCAACCACCAGGAAAATCTTGTGGTGAAATGAAAATACCGTGGAGCTGAACCTTAGGATGGTCTTGATGTCACCTTGCATGCCATAATGTAACCTTAAGTTATATTATGTGCTCAGAGCTTTGTGATTGCTCTCAGAAGAAGAAATTTTCCTGTCCTACTGCTGTGTGGGATTTGTTCCACAACTTCATGGTTGGAGGACTAAATGTCACCCCCATTTCTGGGAATGGTGGGAAGGGTAGCATGAGAAGAATGTTGAAGAGATGTTCTCTAAACCACATAATAGAAACAATTGAAAAAGGAAGAGTAACAGCTCTAGCTATTATATCCCCTGTGAATGTTTCTGTGAGTTTACCCACAATTGCTGTGGGTGCAGTGCTAGTATTCTTAGCTGAAGCTATTGCTGTGCATTTAAGTTATATAGTTCTTGTTGAATGCTGTGGGGTCCTGTATCAGTGAATTTGCAGCACATCTCCCCAGAGAGAACTTTGGGAAATTCTGCTGAATGATGGGACCTATGGTTTGACCTATGGTTTTTACAGATGGGATCACAGTGATGGCTTAGTGAGATCTCTTTTTTTCTGTGAGATCTTTTGTGAGATGCTGCTGTGTTTAGTGATGACAGGCACCCTTCCTCAGTGATTCTTGATGTGCCCATGTTATTCAGTTACTAGTCAAGTTCTGCTAGAAGAATGAAACTGAAATAATTAAAACATTGAATAGGGATTTTCACCATAGGAGAAAATTTACAATATTCTAAGGTGTCTGTGTACGAAGCATGCACCTTCCCTGAAAAAAAAAAAGAAAAAGATAATGCCTTCCAGTCTGTTCATTTTAGGACTGGGGAAATAAGCCCTGCTGAGGTTGTATTACAAATGGGTCCTTGCAAAAGTTCATAGTCATCTTCAGTTTTCTTGTCTGTTAATAATAGAGGAGATCCACATCCAACTTGCTTCTGAAAGCATGAATATCTTAACCTATCTGAGAAGAAAGGCACTATTGTTTGCAGCACTTTGCTGAATCCTTTAAACTGGATTGAGTTCACTAGCTCAGAAAAACGCTATGATTGTGACCATAGAGATTTTCTACTAATAGAATCTAAAAAGGATAAAGCACAGGATAAAAGAGTAAATTGTTTCTTAGTCTTTTAAGCTGCTAGGAAAATTCCTGAAGCTGAGCATTTTCAACACAAATTCTATTACTACACTAAAACACACCAGCTGAAATGCTGCAATACAGTTTAAGTAATTTACAGCTTCCCTGCGTAGGCTTATAGGTCATAAAAATCCCAGGTGATGCCTGGCTCTTAGAAATAACAAATTGCAAAATAAAGACAAAGAGGATTTTATTATAAGTTATTAGAATAGCAACCAAATGTAGATGGGGATGCCCTACTGTGCTGAATCCACAGCTCAGAGAAGGTTTAATCTCTAGGTAAAATGATGTATAATTATAATTTTGTTCATGTCTGGTTTTCTGCAACTGCAGTGGGTGCTGCTAACACTTATCCATATTAGTTATAATGTGTAGCCATTGGTTGGACCAAAGCTGCTTGGACATTGATCTCACTTGCAAACTTCAAACTGCTAATTAAAACAATTTGATGCTTGAGTTACCAGGTGCTGAAAAAGGGATGTTTATTTATCTTTTGTTTATCTTAATTAATGTGTCCCATGAATATAATGATCAATCTAGCTAATGACTTCAGGAATTCAAATGAGTTTAAAACAGAAGCCCCAAATCTCTTGCTGTAACTAGTAGGTGGTAATATTTCCATTGTGACAATAGCACAGTCTGAGAAAGATTGTCAGCCTGCTAGAGGAAAATAATGCTCTGGGCCTGAGCATTTTAAGTACTGTTGATCTGAATTATGTAACTTGCTAGAAAAAGCATATGCTAGTGTAGCTTACAATGGCTTTGTAGAGACCAAAACCCAGAACTAAAACAAAACCTGAAATTAATCAGTTATTTGAGAAAATATTTTCTGAGTGTATTAAATCCTTTCACTTGGACAAGTTATTTTTTCTAATGATAAACAGCCAAAAATGTCATTGGTGTTTAGCTAGACATGGGTCTTCTGAGTCTAGCAGGCAGCTGTGTGATGTATAAAAATCTTCAAGCAGGGCAGCATAAATGAACTATTCCAGTTTACAGTTCTGGTTTTTGCACCAGTTTTGGAAAAATTTTATATGGTGCCCATCAGTTATAGACGTAGCTGGAACTTGAATTCTCTGATCCTCTCAGCCACAATAAAAAAACATAGAAATTTTTTTCTACAGCCAGTTACTGTTGTGGTGTGAATTCATCATTATCTTTATTCACCCAAAAGCAGTTAAGAGTCTCCTGTCTATGCCAGAGTGAAGAATCATTGCAGACAGGCTTGGCTTTTCATAATGAATGCTTATCACCCTTAAAAGTAGAAAGAAAATTCCAAGCATTCAGAGGTCGGAAAACTCAAAATCAACTACTTCCAGAAGCCTGTATTTTATCTGTGTGTTTTCTCTTAAGATACAGCTGGGCTGACAAAGGGTCACCTAGTTCTCTTGGAAACAGTTGACATTTTCCCACTTATTTTGATATTGACTTCAAGTGTTTAATCAAGCTCAAAGTGTTACTTGCAGCTGGGAATCAAATATAGGTGAATTTTCCCACTCCTACTGAATGGAAACAGAGTTGTTCCCTTCTTTCTAATTACACGTTTGGAGAAAGATCCTGATAATTGAGCTTATTGAATGTAAAACAATACCTATGCTAGGCTTCAATAGTAAACAATTTTTCTTTACTGGAGCTGAACAACAGTGTACCTAAGTCACTGAAATAATCTAGTTGGGTTTTTTTGGGTTGTTTTTTTTTATAAACCTGACTTTCTGCGTTCTAGCTCAATCTCCAATATGGGCATATTGTTTGTATTTAAAAAAAAAAAAAAAACAGCAAAAAAAAAAAAAAACCAACAAAAAACAACCCAAAAACAAAACAACCCCAAAAACAACCAACCAAACCCCAACCTTCTGATTTCATATGTAAGCTAATAGTAAAAAGGTAGATAAGTGTGCAGATACACACATAAACAGGCTGATGTATCCAACATCATGTTTGTATGCTTAAACAAAACCACTGAAACAGTCTTCCCAACTTGTGAAAACACTGAGTTTTCTGCTATAAGACCAAACAAAACCGTATGGTTGTGACAGGTGTTGCAGTGTGAGCCACTCAGGCACTGGAGTTAATTTATGGATGTGTGCTAGCAAGTACAGCTTTGGTAGTTTTCTTCTAATGAATGGTATCACTGTTGATGTGGAGACTTTAGAAACCATATTTCTGTTCACTCTATTCACATTTAGTCCTCAGATGACAGTAAGGACCACAGCACTACTTGGTTTTGATTTAAGTACATAGTTTTGTTGTATAAGATTTTCCAGCTGAGACTGACAAAATCAGTTCATGTCTTTGTGAGGTTTTCTGGTTAGCATGATGTTAGGGATCTATGATCTTTGGATGTAGCTGTCTTACCCCTAGACACTTGTTTATTATGCTGCTCCAGAGAAATCTATGGAAATGGTGTAAGCAAATGGGTAGGAGCAAATGGGCAGGATATTCTTACATTGGGAAAAGATGGAATACTGATTATTTGTGAAAAGTTATGTTGATAAAAAGACTGGCATCTAGTAACTGCAAGTACTAGCATCCAGCATAAAGCTTCAGTTTTGCAGTTTTTTTCTTCAGTACTGCTTGCTGAAGAAGGGGATCTGAAGCTGACTACAGTAATACGAAAACTCTTCAAGTAACTGGATTGTCATAGCTCAGAGTGAAAGGAGAAATGAAGACTTATTCTGCATATTCTCAATATTTCTGAATTGTCAACTTACTTGGCTGCATATGCCACTTCTCAGAGAAAACATCTGTGGCTGGAGTCAGCAGACCTTTAACTTAATTTGACAGCACTTTCTCAAACTTGGGAATCCCGGCCTAGACTCTAGGAAAGAAACCTCTTTCCCACAACTAACTGCATAGTTGACATATTTTGGTTTGGTTGCTGAATCTCCAGAGTGAGAAGATGGGTTCATTTTATTACTGGGTTAATTCTGTCTTATACAATCAGTTTCAGTGCATACATTTTAAAAATGCATACTTTCAAATTTGGAAAAACATTTGGATATTAGGGAAGGAAATATTAAGTATATACATATTCATAGGTGGGTCAATCCTGTTCTCATTCATAATGATGAGTGTGTAAGTCCATCTGGTAAACTGCTGTTCTTTTTAAGAGCTGAATCTGATTTATGTTTTAAATTTTTCTAAAGTCAGCTTTACGTTATTGGAACTTTGCCTTTGCTGGTAGTTAAAACAGACTCTTTAAGAAAGGTATTTTGCTTGTTTAATATTTTTTGTAAAATCTGCTTACATTTCAAATGTTTTCAGAATAGGTAAGTTCTGCTTTCTAATGTGTAAGTGATCTATGGCTTTTCCTATGGAAGGAAACAAGATTGTTGCTGTTAACATTAACAGAGTTCAATCCCTCCCACAAATACTTGAGCAAGGAAACAGCTGAGGTTGACAGATAATCTTAATAAAAATAGAGTTCTAATTGGTTTCAGAGTTGTATCAATTTCTGCATGCTGAAAATTGTTGGGTTCTCTCAGAGGTGTCCTTACTGTTTAACTCTGGAGTGAGTTGTTCTAATTATCATTTATCTGATGATATAGCAAATTAGTGCTCACATCTGAGTCCTGAACAACAGAAATCATAATTTTAGTGGAACATCAAGTTGGCTCTTGGCTGTTAACATGTTTATTTTCCATGTTTCTCTTTTGTTCTAGACCAGCATTCATTACTGTTCATGTTCCACAACTTAATTTACCAATTACCACAAAGCCTGTAAAATCCAAAGTGGGTGCTGATCTATTCACATGATATATTAGTTAAAATCACAGCAAATTGTGAGTTCCTACAATTTATATAGCCAAGGATCTGAATCAAAATCTTGGATATAAAACGCACCAAGCATGAGGAGGATTTGGATTCAGATCTAAACTCTGTGGTTTGGGTCTTTCTTTAATCACATGGTGTTACAAACATCTATTTTATCTGTCTAAACTGTCTCAGCTGTGCAGAGTATTTTCTTGAACACATTAGACTAACTCCTGATTTACATCTGTGTAAAAGTAACTTTGCTAAAGTCAGTGCAACTGGTGCCAGTAGATGATGTGTGAGGAAACGTCTGTACTTTCCCTATGATGCCTCTGTGTGCTAATAATACAAAAAATTACATGTATTCTTTGCATTGATTTTGGGAAAAATCAGTCTGCAAGTCTTTGAGTGCACATGAGCATCATGCAGATATGCTAGCGAACATGAAATATAAAGGAGCTGGAATAGTAGCTGTCAGAAGTGGCCATCTGATACCTTTCTTTTAAGGTGGGCCTTAGTGCCACTCCTGTATCCTCCTTGCTGTCTTCCCCCCACCTCACTGATTTCTTCCAGGTTCTGCTACTACCACTGCCTTTTCACAGTTTCTATTGGCTGTGTCCTGCTGCCTCCTGTCAGGGCACTGGGTTTGTCATTGTACTGTTTGCCTCTCACCTTTGAGGCTATCATTCATCAGCTATTAGTAACCAACATTATATAAGTATTTGAAGTAAAGAGAATATTACAGCTGGATTAAATATTGATTTCCACTCTAGCTTTTCCTATTGAATCATATAAAGGTTTCAACTGAACTTGAGCTGTAAGGAAACCCAAGCTTTTCTTTAGGTTGAACAGAGCTTGCAAAAGTCCTGGGTTTTGTGTCTGACATTCTCTCTCCCTCTATGTCCATTATTCTTGCATGCATATCCAGTTTTGGATTGAACTGTGACTGTTCTTTGATATTTCTTGTCCTAGCTAGAAGCAGGAACTCCTGGTAGCATTGCTGCAAAATCCTTTTGCTGAGTGTTCCTGTGTAGCTTTCCAGGCTTGCTGAATCTAATCTTTGTGTGTTTTCAGATTCACACTGAATGAAAATAAATTATCAATTGCAATTGCAATTTTCTGTTTCATCAAAGGAGGGGGGGTGACTTATCTGTCCCACTGAAAGTGGTCTGAATTGCACCATGTTATGCAAGCAAGGAGAAACTGCCTTACAGATTTTTATTTTTCCAAAGATGATACGTGGTCTCTGTACAGCTGCAATTTCTCTGGAGAAAGATGGTTGAACTTCTCACTGGGAGTTGTTCATTCTTGCCTCTTCTAGCCAAGAACAGTATCAACCAGGGTGAATCAAGGGTAAGATGCATGTAGTTACCAGTTCAGTGTATGCTTAGCATAAAAATATAATCCACTGAGGGAGCAAGAGAGAAAACAGTGAGGCCCATGAAGTACCAGGTTGCATACCATATCAGAGAGAAGACACTGGTACTTCAGATAGCTCTGGGCCAGTAATGAAATAGAGTGGAAGAAGTTTATTAGATCTGTTAGTCCTTCTTCAGCTAAGTATTAAGTCTTGGCTAAGGAATATACAACTCTTGACACCTCCTTTTAAATTACCAGTCAAATTTGTAACTTTGAGGCAGTCAAGGATGTGCAATCATAGGTGCTCTCTCCTTGGGAACGCCAGTATTTCAGAGCTTGCAGACAGTGTGAATCCTTTAAGGAACAGCAGGAATCTTCTTTCTGTGTACATAAAATAAATGACTAGTTAAAGCCTTTGGAGGGCATAAGCAAATTTTGTAGCAGTTATCAGTTGTTTTATCAATCTCTTAAGAGCAGTTTAAGCAGGTAGAGAAGAAGCAAGTCTGTTTTAGCTCTAGTTTGTGATATCCATGATACATCATATGTGATTCATCAGAGGTGGATCACATTCAAACCGATAACCTGTTTCTGCTGTGCAAGAGCACAACTTTATATGAAAAGTATTCAGCTTTCATAAATGGAGAACCGAACTGGGGAAAACTCAAAGGTGAAAGGCAACCTACAGAGCGATTGTTGAAACACAACCCTAAAATTTTTAAACTAGGCACTTTTACAGCGGTTAGATAATGGTGCATATTCTCTCACACTGACAACTAAGAAAATCCAAGTTAGGGCTTAAAGGTTTAAATTAGCAGACTGTTCATTGCTGAGAATCATTTTCCCCCCACACTTATCAGTTACTCTCTCTACTGGAATTTTATATATGCTTAACAGTAGATAACTTCTGGAATCCACCTCATTTCTATTGGTGGCACCAGGTCATCTGCTCCTTTATCTCGAGTTCAAGATTCAGCTTAAAACATTATGGTTGTCTGTGCTGCTTCTGCAGGGATTGTTAGATACGTTCTTATTCAGTGTTTAAATCTATTTGTAGCATTTTTCTCTATTTTAAGTAGTTCTCAGTTACTTCCAGAGTTTAAATTTTAATATTTTCTGGGTGGACTTTTTACTTCATAGCCGAAGAACAAAATCTTGGTTGGATTCTTGTACAAGGTTGTGTCAGCCTTGCTGAAAAAGATTGGAATATCTCTTGGTTGACATGATTTTTAGGCTTAGAAATAGGAAGAAGAGAGAATAGTCAGTAATGAGCAGCAACGCTTTATGAAGCTATGTATACAATATAATTACAATATGAAAAAAATACTGCATTTGTCTGTTGTTTTCTTGGGAGTTCTGTGCACATGAAAACGTGGTATTATGTTTGATTTCCATCTGTACAAGGCTCTTAGGCTTTTGAGCTAGAGAGAAAGGAAATGTGTGATAAATGGAGTTGGCTATGCCTCTTTGTATTTGGTTATTCTCAAAGGTTAGGACTGGAACATTGTAGCAAGAAGCAAAACTTTGACTGGACTTAAACAGCAATAGTGAGCTGTTCTTTATCATATTAATTTCAGTTGACTCATGTCATTTCACCTCCCAAAACCAGTGATGGTTGGTTAAGATTATATCCAAACCAGTCATAAGTTACCAATGAATCAGTAACAGAATATTTCGGGCTGGTATATAAAAACATCTCTTGCTCCATATTTAGTGGGCTTGAATTCTCTTGTGGTTCAACAATATTTTACAGAAACAAAACATTCTCAACTTCAAGCAGAGTACAGAATCCTTAAGCGTTTAGTGCAAGGAGGGCAAAAAGCCAATTTACAGCTTCATTCATCTTGGACTAGCTAACAGACATATATCTTGCACAGTCTGTGTTCAAAACTTTCCACTGTCACTTATTTTGATTATCTTATAGATACTGTGATATTAAAAGCATGGTATGCAGCAGATAAATCATGGTATCAACTCCTTTTCATGCTAATCCTCTCTGTTTTTCAAAATAGGAGAAAAAAAAGATTGAAGTGTTTGTT
>JBCJKH010034980.1:0-11513 GCA_039877255.1 Loriculus beryllinus
CGGCTCGGGCTCACCCCTGGTGCCCTCTGCGCAGACGCCACCAGGCTCCGCCGTGACAATGAGGTGGACGGGCAGGATTACCACTTCGTCGTGTCCCGGGAGCAGATGGAGAAGGACATCCAGGACAACAAGTTCATAGAGGCTGGGCAGTTCAACGACAACCTCTACGGGACCAGCATCCAGTCAGTGCGGGCAGTGGCGGAGCGGGTGAGAGTCCGGTGGGGCCAGGACATGTCCAGTCCAAACCCAGATGTGCCTGGCAGTTCTCCTCTCCCCTAAGTGAGCAGAACCCAAGGCCACTGGGAGCTGGCTTGTGTCTCAGGGCTGGTGTTTCATCTCTGTGGTCCTCTCTTTTGTAAGCACATCTTACACAAGCTGCTTTGTGCACTGAGTAGACTGTGTGGGAAACTGATCCCAACTGTCTCCTTTCCAGGGGAAGCACTGCATCCTGGATGTGTCTGGAAATGCTATCAAGAGATTGCAACAAGCACAACTTTATCCCATTGCCATCTTCATCAAACCAAAATCCATTGAAGCTCTCATGTAAGTACAGTGCCATGTTCTGTGCCTCTGTTCTGTGCTTCTCCAGGGTGAGCAGCTCTGGCACATCAGGAGTTGGCATTTCTGCTGCCTCTGCTCTTGAGAAAGCAGCAGAAGTTGCTGCTGGTGCTGAACTTGTCCCTTGTTAAGAGGAGCTGGGCCACTGCTGTCTCTGTGGTGTCCCTCCACATGTGATGCCATCGTGCATCCAGGCTCCATGAATTGCTCTGGCTTAAAGCATTTCATTCATCCCGGAGAGGATTATCCATGAGAAATCTAAAGATGTGCCCAAACGTGTCCGGTGTAACCGGAGTAGAGCCGGAAGAGAAGTATTCTCTGTGAGGAGGCTCAGTAGCTAGAGATGCACTGTGAGATCAGAGGAGAGACTGCCAGCATTGAGGGGTCTGGGTTTGAGTCCACTCGTGTGCTATAGTGGAAGGGGGGGTGGGGTGATGGGCAGAGCAGGTGGGAGCCAAGGCAGCAAAGAGTGTGTGGGGAAGGGTCCTGCCTTGGGGCGCTGGGTCCTGCCTTGGGGCGCTGAGCCCTGCGCAGCTCCTGGTGTCCGGGGGTGGGTTTGCTGCTGTTTCCCACTGAGGAGAGCTGAGCTGGTCTCTTGTACGTGGCAGGGAGACGAACCGGAGGCAGACATATGAACAGGCCAACAAGGTCTTCGACAAAGCCATGAAGCTCGAGCAGGAGTTTGGCGAGTACTTCACAGGTGAGCATCCTGAGCCAGCTCCTGTCGATTGACCAGAGAAGCTGCAGTCCCCTCCTACCCAAACCATTCTGTGATTCTATGTGCATCTTCCTCCCTTGTAGGCAGCACAGTGAAGTGCTTTGTGTTGAGCCCATACTAAGCAGCAGGAATGTTGCTGATCTTTGTGCAGTTCCCAGATGCACACTGCCCTTTCCAGCCATAGAGCACTGCAATTCCCACCTGGCTGCAGAGGAAGCAGCAAACAGGAGGAGCCCTCAGCAGAGGCTGAAGGGGACAAACAGCCCCGCTTGGGGCACACACGCAGGCTAATCCACGCGAGGGCTCCGGTCCCCGTGGCAGTGGAGCCGCAGCCCAGGGTGCCCTGGCACCCTTTGCCATTACTGCCCGCTGTGGAGAGCCCTTCTCGGGAGTGCTCTGCAGTGGGATCAGCTCTCACTAATCCCCTTGGACACGCTGGGTTAACCGCCAGCAGCAGTTCCTCTGCTACAGGTTGTTCGTCACTCGCTGGCCACGCCAGCACCGGCCCCTTCACTGTGGGGCTCACCCTGTTACCCCTGCAGAAGCCTGTCCTTTGACTGATGGTGGGGAAGGCGCTGCCGGATGCTCAAGATCTTGCTTGTTCTCTCCTCTCCAGCCATTGTACAAGGAGACTCTCTTGAAGAGATCTACAGCAAAATCAAACAGATCATTGAGGACCAATCCGGGCACTACATCTGGGTCCCATCCCCAGAGAAACTCTGAAGATGTCCCCCTCCTGCTTCTCTGCAAGCAGAAGATCTCTCAAGTCCCACCTCACCTGAGCCCTCTGCCCTGAGGGGGGGGGATATGAAAACTATTCCTGCCCCTTTTTTAGATCGTCGCAAAATTGAGTTTTCTAGTCCTGTTTCTTTTGTTGGGATGAACTCATTCATCATGTGACTGTTCCCACTGTTCCTGCATGGACCTTCCCACTGCTCCATTAGAGACAGATGAGAACCCATTCAAGGTCGTTTTTTATTACTATTATTATTATTATTATTATTATTATTATTATTATTATTATTATTATTAAATCAAGAATCGACACGGGAGGAGGTGGCTGAGGACTGACGTAAGGAACGTAAGGAACAAGTGAAGCAATGGACTCTGAGCACATGAGCTAATATCGGAGCTCCAGGGGCATTTTTCCAAGTGTGACTGTCGGGCAGCTCTGAACAGTGCGACAGAAAGGCAGCAGAAAGCATTTTATTTATCTGTATATGTAATTTATATATAATATAGAGATATTATATATATATTATATATATATGGACATGGACTGGGAAACCAGAGGGACCTCTCATGAAAGGCACCACATTGTTGCAAGGAGCTCTTGGCTCTTGTGCCCCAGCCCTGGGCAAGGGGAGTCCCTGTGGGCAGGAGGAGCTCAGCCGGTCCCAGGCACACCGGAGGTGGCTCTGGCCAGGGCCGGGTCCATCCATCGGCTCATAGGGCCAGGGGTGCAAAGCAGCATCACGAGGAGCAGCTGCTCCGGAGCCGGCCCCAGCAAGGGAATGGATGATGCTACATATTAAATTGCACATTGTTTTCCACACCACGTATGTGTTTGCATGAGAGGTTTCCTTTTGGTTCTATTTTTTTAAGCTGATTTTAAACCAAAACCATGTTGTGTTGCTGTGTTGGCTGCTTTTTGGTTTTTTGGTTTTTTTTGGTTTTTTTTCCTACTGTTCCATTTTTCTCTTGTTAATCATGAACTGAATGGGTATAAAATCAATTTTTTAACTTACTTTTTTAAATTGGCTCTCTTGTAAATGGAATACAGAGCGACAATGGTTAGTTAGGAATTACTGTCCTGGCCACGTGGAACAAATGTACTGGCTGTCCTGTGTTGCTGTGGGAAACCCAGGACGTTGAGCTGGCCCTGTGCCTGTGGGTGCAGGTGAGGTGACCCCTTCCAGCTTGGGGGGAGCACGCTGGCATTCCCTCTGCATCAGCCATGGGCAGGAAGAGCCGCAGCTGTGCCTTGGATGGACACTCACACTTCCCACATCAGAAACAGAATTGAAGAGCTGCTTCCCTGTTCCATGCCACATGCCCAGCTCTACAGCCCTCCCAGGGGAAGGTCTGTACTTCCCACACAGCAGGGACAGCTCCGGCTGCTTCGGAGCTGGGGCTCAGCGGGTGAACACACGGCTGCTCTGCCTCTGCCACCTGTGCATAAATCCTCCTCCTGACACTGGACTCTGCTCCCACTCTCAGGGTCCCTTTAGGAGACCAAGCCGGGTGCCCTGTGGACAGGGGCCGCAGAGCTGCACCCACTGCTGCACTTGGGGGTTTTCAAGGGAGGCGACTTCACTGGCCTTGAGCTGAGGAATGTCTGGTTTTGAGGACAGTGGCTTCCACAGCATGGGAAGAGTTTTGTGTGAAGCTGTGGGGGAAGCTGCACAGCCCTGGAAGAAAAGCAGTGTTGGTGGGTGCTTGTAGCACAGGGAGAAGAGCTCCCACCTTACAGAGGACTGGTGAATGCTGTTTCTTAGTCACAATGCCAAGCACCAGAACAGAAGAGGTCACCCTGTAAGCAGAGCAGGTAAGTCTTGGTCCGTTCTCCCTCCCCTGTTTTACAGGGATAAGTGAGGGGTGCTGGTCCCCATTCCTGGTGGTGGTGGTTATCAGGGTGTCAGTCGGTGCAGGCACACACAGGCCACAAGAACTGCTGTAGGACTCTGTACAGCCCGGTGAGAAGCTGCTGTTACTCCTCCTGCACCACAGGGACCGAGCTGCTTCCTGGGACAGAAAGCGGTGCCGCAGGCAAGGAGGATGCTGCTGGCGTGGGACTGTCTCTACATGAGGAAACTTGGCAGCAGATTCCTGCCCCACTGGTCCTGCCGCAGCTTCCAGTGTCAGCCCTTGGAGAAGTGGAGGGGATGAAGCAGAAGCCCTTGAACTGCCAGGGACACTGCTCCTGCCTTCTTTTTCCTTTTCTTTTTCTTCCTGTCTCCCTCCTATGAAGTCACAAGGAGAAGAGGATGTACTCCATGGCATAGCTGATGGTTTCGAGTCGATCAGGACAACGCTTGTTGGTTACCAGTGCTTCTTCAAAGGAGACGTATATTTTCAATAAACAGAGACCTACAAAGAACTCTGAGACCTTCTTGTTGGTTCCTTCACTGGGTGCTGGAGCTGGTTTCTGGTGCTGATCTTAGCGACTCTCCAAGCTGCTCTGTCCATGCGAAGTGGTAACAGTGGCTTAAAACAATAACAAAATGCTTTTTTTTGTAGTGTAAGGTGGTCACTGAGAACCTGCCTGAAAGGAGATGAGATGGGAAAGGAAAACCACAAAGGAAGGAGTGGGCTTGTCTGGCTTATATACAGCCATAACCAGGCCACTAAAAAGCCCTTCTAGGTGGGTGCTTGTAACACATATTGGCTCCGGTCTCAGACCATAGATGTATTTTGGGTCAGGGCTTGTCTTTACAAGGGGACTCCTCATCAGGTACTGTAGTAATAGGACAAGAGATGATGGGTTCAAAGTGAAACAGGGGAGACTGAGATGAGCTCTTAGGCAGAAACTCTTCCCTGGGAGGGTGCTGAGGCACTGGCACAGGGTGCCCAGAGAAGCTGTGGCTGCCCCATCCTTGGCAGTGTTCTAGGCCAGGTTGGACACAGGGGCTTGGAACAAGTTGCTGCAGTGGAAGGGGTCCCTGCCCATGGCAGGGGTTGGAGCTGGATGATTTCTAAGGTCATTTCCAGCCCAAACCATTCAGCGATTCCTCTTGGTAGTACTCCCTCAGGGATAAATAGTTTCAAGTACTGCTGTTCTGGCAAGAGCAAAATAGAAGCTGAAGCCTGTTAAACTGAAAACAGAGCATTCAGAGAACTGAGGTGTGTGCAGAGGCTGCAAACACACTGGTGCCAGGAGTGAGGAAGGAAGTAGGGTATAACCAGTGATGCTGCAGCTTGGTAGCAGGTGGAAGGGGATTGTGCACTGGAGCACAGGTAAAACGGAGCAGTCAGTTCTGGTTTAACTGGAAGCTCTTGTTGGTTTTCATGGTGTGAATGTTCCAAGTCCTGAAGAATTGGGCTTTGTGTGTTGGCTTCTTAACACCAGCATCAGGGAACTGCTGGACAAGTATGTGACTGAGCCTGAGAAATATGCAGGGATAGTTCAAGTCTATGACCATCTTCCTGTACAGAGCTTCTGTGACATCTGCTTTGTCTTTTTTCTGCTGTATCTGAGAGCAATAAAACTGTTCCTGAAAGTGAGCAGGAGGGTGTTTAGATACTTCCTTTGTTCTGTTTGGGTTATTTTATTAATTGTTCAGGTAATAAGGTCTGCAGTGAGTTAGCCTCATTTCCCAGCTGGCCAGAATAGAGATGGGGAAGAAATTGCTGGGTTCTTGGGGCAGCACCTTTTAAGCACAGCTTCATTGTGGTGACCCACCCTGGGCAATCTTACCCCATCATGGTATTTGTGAGTGTTGCTTCCAAGTTCCTCATCCTTCCCCAAGATCCTCATGGCCTGTGTGTTGATACTGTGTGGTGAACACTGCTGGTTGTAGAGTGTGGCTTTAATTTGCCACTGTTACTTGGAGTGGTGCAGTTGTAGGAAGAGCAAAGTCTGGTTCTAAGCTGGTCCTGATGTTGGTTCATGACTGCAGTTCTCTAGTCCAGTTCTGTCTCTGCACACAAAGTAACCATGGGATGGTTCCACAATCTTCACTGTAAGAGCTAATCTGTTTGATGTCAGATTTGGACTGTACTTGGATGCTGTTAGAGGTGTATCTTTGAGCTGTGTGCTTACAAGAGTCCGAGTTGTTACCTTATTTGTTGGGGAGAATCAGGGAAGTGTGTGTGGTATAAACAGTATAAAATGGGATTTGTTGTTTCCCAGCAGCAGAAGAAACTTAATACACTTCATTCCATGCCAGAAACAGCATCACTGTATCCGTTCTGGCTGTCGGTAAAACTGGGAAGGTTGTAACAGGTTGGAAAGCTTAAGAAGAAACACCTTCTCTACGGATCTTTTCAGTGTTATTTCAGTAGTATTTTCATTATTATTTCATAACTCAAGTATGTATTATGAAATTTTTACCATTGAAGTCCTTTCTTGCTGCTTGTCATTTGAACTCCCACTGTTGGGAACAGTGTGAAATCATACCTTAACTGTTGCAGGGCTGTCTCAGAGCTGGGAATACCTATGTATTTAAAGACATCTTTTAATTCCACTGCTGTTATAGTACGTTAATGAGCTTCTGGTTCTGTTCCTGAAGGGTTTGGTGCCAGCACTGCTGGAAACAGTTTGTTTGGAAATAAACCTGCAACTGGGACTCTGGGAACTGGCCTTGGAACCGGATTTGGAACAGGTAGGGTTGACGAGTGTATTTCATGTCAGCCTAAGCATAGTCCTCAAGCATCAGTGATAGTACAGCCTTGTTGCTGACTTTAATGTAGATGTTTAAGTTTGAAACCATCCATCTCTGTCTCAGAACCGAGAGAGCTTCTAACATAGTGCCAGGTAACCTTTTAGAAACTCCAGCCAGCAGGAATTGCAGTTCAGTAAATAACTGATTATTTGCTGTAGGATAAACTGGCTTGTAAGTTTGTCCCAGTGTTGTAGCAACTGACAGTATTTCTTGTGCCGCAGCTCTTGGGGCAGGGCAGACATCTCTGTTTGGGAACACCCAGCCCAAACTCGGTGGAACACTGGGAACAGGAGCGTTTGGAGCACCAGGATTCAATACATCAACAGCTACTCTGGGCTTTGGAGCCCCTCAGCCTGCTGTGGGTAAGTGTGGGTTAACCTCAGTTTAACTGCTGCTTCTCCCTTGTTTTGGATGTGCCTAAATGTAGGAGCACATCCCACTCAAATCCTTTGGAGGGAACAGAGATATTTGAGCATCTATTTGAGCACTTCTGTTCTCAGTAGCAGAGGAGACCATCTTAATGGCAATTTTGATGCTAATTATATGTACTTTTTCATATAATGGAGATATGTACAAGCTGTGTAACATTACTGGTAATTGCAGCTATTTTAGAGCTTCATCTTCATGATTACCAGTGTATTTTCCATCATGGAATTTGGGGCAGCAATGGTAGGTGCTTACAGAAACTGAAAAGGGAGATATAGCATTGGCATCTTCAGTAATTCCAGTTACGAAAGCCAAGAGGTGTAATTTGTGGGTATTGGGGAAATAAATGGTCTTCAGATTCAGGCTCTTTGGGTACCATGTTGTAAGTTCCAGTATGTAGCAGGAAGCCAGGCAAGGTAGCAGAAGGCCTCTGGAGGAAAGAGGAGCTTCCTTCACTGACAGGAAGCATATGGGAGGTGGAAGCAGGGAAGGGTGATCTGAGAAGAAGACAGAGATGTTGTCTGAGCATGCAGGGATGGGTTTAGGAAAGCTGAAGCCCATCTGGAGCCAAATTTGGTCAGGGATGTCAAAGGCAACAAGAAGCTTTTATAAGCATACAGGTGACAAAAGGAAGAGCAGAGGTGGCTTACCTGCAGGTTGTGCTGCCATCCAAGATTGGACCTCAGTGGGCTGAAGAAACGGGCCAGCAAGTGGTTCAACAAGGGGAAATGCAGAAGTCCAGAGGAGGCCATGGAGATGCTGCGAGGGCTGGAGCAGCTCTGCTCTGGACACAGGCTGAGAGAGCTGAGCTTGACCCTGCTTGAGCAGGGGCCTGGGATAAAGGTAGCCTTCAGAGGTGCCTCAAGTCTCACTGTCCTGTGACCCTCACAGTAACTTCCTATACCAGTTACAACAGGGAAGGTGTAGCTGAGGGGAGCTCTGTCCTCCTCATGGTGAAATGCTCTCTCATGAGTGATTGCAGTCAGGTTTTTCATACTTCTCTCTTGTTCCCATCATACGTCTGTTAATTCTAATGCTTGGATCTGCCTTGAAGAAACTCTAGAGATGATCCAAGCCTTCACCTCTGTAGGCAGCACCTGCAATGGGACAGCATAAACCTATCAGTTAAACCAGCTTTTGGTCTTAAAAGAACCAGTTGTCTCAGTCTCCCCCCTTGCAAACTTTGGCAGGGAGCTGCTGCATCTGGAGTGGGTTTGTCCTTTGGGAATGCACAGTCCTGCTTTCTTGGATTCACTCTTCATGGGGTGAACACTTACAGCAATTCAATGGGAATTAAAATGAGATGCTAGAAGGTGGAGAGTCAAAACCAAGAGGTTGTGGTTGCAGAGGGGACTCCAGGCCTGTACATTTGGTTGCTGCAGCAGGAATGTCACATTCTGCGTGAAATATTCCCTCCTGCCCTTGGGAAAGTGCTCCAGGAGTCAGTAGTTAAAGGCTTTGGTGGGCCAGGCTCCTGTGCTGATGTGCAGCTCTCTGTGCCCTCAACTTTTCACTATTTAAACCTTCCTGAATGTGGCTGCAGATACTAATGGGGGAATAGAATCTGGTTTCTGCTCCAGGCAGCTACAGCAGCGGTGACTGGGGAGCAGGGAAAGGAACACTCAAGATGATATACAGAGAGATATGTAATCCTCTGAGGAGATGATGTGTCTGGAAGCCTGGCTCTTCTGCCTACTCTGGTTCTGTCTAAACCTGGGTAGTTTTGCTGTTTCAACAGTGAAACTGTTAAAACTAAAACCTGATATTCTTTTACAGCACTGACAGACCCAAATGCATCAGCTGCCCAACAAGCAGTGCTTCAGCAGCATCTCAACAGCTTGACTTACTCACCCTTTGGAGATTCTCCACTCTTCAGAAACCCCATGTCAGACCCAAAGAAGAAGGAAGAGGTAGGTCCACGTGAACATTCATTTTATGGATAAGACTTCTGCTTTGTGCTCACTATATTCACTTCAGTACAGTCAGCAGCAAAATAAGTTGCCATCTGCACCCTCACGCTGGTGCAGCAGCTTTTTATGCTCTCCAGGATGCATACAGCTTATGCTGTGGCTTTGTTCACTGCCTTCACGCCTGCATCAGAGCCTTGACTTTGGATTTCTGGTGTTGATTGCTGCTGCTAGAATAGAGATAGGTGATGGTCTGTGAATTCCAGTGCCTGAAGAGTCTGCAAGTAAGATGGAGAGGGCTTTGGGCAGGGGCTCCACTGGCCTCCATGGCTGGGGCAGAGAGCCTTGTCTGCTCCGGGCACTGAGGCCTCCTTGCTCCAGCTGCTGGCCTTGGGGTGCCCACACCTCTTGTCTGTCCCCAGAGTCACTCTGCTTGGGCTGGACACCCAGGCTGGCTGCTCCAGAGCTACACCTATAGATTGTTACTAACGCTTCAGTGAGTGAGTGGAGGCTTTTGATCCTTGGCATTGCTTCTGTTACCTGTTGTCACCCAGCTTTTATGTCTGGTTTTGTTCATTGCTTCCCCCTTTCCTTCTTACCCCTTTTCATTTAAAAGGTCCTTGACCACACACCTTTACCAGAGCAGCAGTGAGTGGTGTGAAACCTCCAATTCTCCATCTTTTTGTTGCAGAGGCTGAAACCAACTAACCCAGCAGCTCAGAAGGCCTTAACAACACCCACCCACTACAAACTGACCCCTCGTCCAGCAACCAGAGTGCGACCGAAAGCTCTGCAGTCAGCTGGCCCTGCCAAATCCCACCTCTTCGATGGTCTTGATGATGATGAGCCATCCCTGTCCAACGGGGCATTCATGCCAAAGTTAGTGTCTCTCTTGTATTTGTGAGAGGAAGCAAACTCCTGTAGAGGGTCCTAAATTCCATGACTGGTGATTCAGATAGGAATAGCAAGAACTAATTCTCTGTAAAACTTGAACTGCTTTTGGTGGAGGAGCTAAAGTTCAGCTGAAGCTGCAAAGGCCAAATAAGCTGTAAAATGAGATCATGCCCTGAGTGGAGCAAAGCTCCTATGCAGTCAATTAAGAATTGTTACAGGAAAGCTTGTAGGGTGTAATACTTCCTGCTTCTGAACCGGAAGGGTCATTAGGTTGCTAATGCACTTGCTATGGAGGCAGATTTGGGGCATTTCATAGCCTGGCACAGGTTTTGCTTCAGATCCATGGCTGGTTCTGTGTCAGATCCATGGATGTCTCTGTGAGAACTAAATAATGATGTTGTGGATCTACCCTAGTGAAGCTTTTGGGTTAGGCTTTTAAGAGCATCAGTGGCAACCAAATGGAAAAGGGCTTTGGAAAGCTTTGGAGTTTATTTAAAACAAACAGCAAAAAGTTTTGGAGGAAGATGCATCCTTCCTTGAACATCCCTCTAAGCACAGGCTTTCTAAAGCATTTTGTAACTTCTGTGAACTTGGTTTGTCTCTAGCTCAGCCTGAACCATCTGTTTGATTTCCAGGGAGAGGACAGAGATGAAATTACTCGAGTTAAGTTGAAAATCAGAACAGTTGAAGATCAGAACAAAGGCATGCTTGGAGTTCTTTGAGTGTAATGGGTGTAGTAGTTCAGTGTTCTTCAGGTTGCAGGTTCAGCCTTAGCCTGGCCACTGACTTGCTCCTGTAACCTGTATTGAAGAAGAACCTGTGTCCAGAGGCCAGACTTGGTTTTCCTGCTGGAAAAGCTCTGTTTTGTAAAGCAGAGATTACTGTGGTTTAATGAACTCAGGTTTTGAAACTCAGTGACCTGTGCTTCTCACAGTTACTCGTAAACCAAAGCCACAAATGGAACTCCAAAGAGAGCTTTAGTATCTCAGCTACTGCAGGCTCTTACAGACAACTTGATGTGTCCTGAGTGTGGGAGCAGATCTCACCCAGCTGGTTTGTGGTCCCTACAGCACCCAAATTAAGCATGAAATACAGATTTATGCCATGGATAGATCCTAATTTCTCTTTGGTGTGGTTTGTTTTCAGGAAGAGCATTAAAAAGCTGGTTTTGAAGAACCTCAACAGCAGCAGCCTCTTCTCTCCTGTCAATCGGGAAAATGAAGACCTAGCTTCTCCCTTAGAGTACCCGGAGAATGGAGATAGGTATGGAGATGGGTGAGGTGGTTCACCACATGTGTGTGTGCTTGTGAGAAATGCAAACTGGTTCTGCCTGTCTCTTAGAGTTATTAAAAGAATAGGTGGTTACTGTCAGTGATGTCATTGTAGCTGTGCCTTGAAGCACGCTGACCTGTTGAGATTTATTTCCTCTTAAACTGGCCGTAGGCTCTTCCTGCATGGTCACATACCAGTTCATTCTATCCAGAATCGGCAGTTGAGAGGAATGACTTCAAGAAGACTGACAGGGGAGACTGAGAGGCAGAAGCTTTTACCTGGGAGGGTGCTGAGGCACTGGCACAGGGTGCCCAGAGAAGCTGTGGCTGCCCCATCCCTGGCAGTGTTCAAGGC
>JBCJKH010034987.1:0-25616 GCA_039877255.1 Loriculus beryllinus
CCACAGGTTAGCTATATATTGCATCTCCCAATTGCATATTCCTAGCATACAGTAAACATAAGATAACATCTCTCTTCTCAAAGAGGCATTCATTGGGTTACCTGATTTTTTTCTAGGAATGTCAGAGCACACACCAAGGGAGAGCACCAGTTGTGCTTCAAGTTCATGCAGTAGCTCTCCCTTAGCCTACATATATGACAAAGCCTGAACTAAAACAGGAGTTAATTTATGTGTAATTACTTAAGACAATGTGTGTGAAGAGAAAGTTGTTCATCCTTTGTAATAAAAGGATAATGAATTCCCTCTGCATCTGCTAAGTGGTACTTGGTTCTATACAAAAACACTGTGAATCAGCCAAGACTGGGCAAAGCCCTGGTTTGCATTTTTGCGGCTGTGGGTTTTTTGCACTGTCCCATCCCATCTCCCCTCTTCAAATGCGGAAGCTGCATTAACATGTTAACTATTAAAACAGTTAAAGAAAGGAGAATAAGCAAAAGTTAAATGAAAAACTTGGTAATTTTGAAGTGTTTAATCCTTTCTGAAGTGGCTGTAACTTTCTGAAGAAGTGGAATGGTATCTTGCCACTGCATTTCAGAAGTAACATCCAGAGCTTCTTAAGAAGCTAAATGTTGCCTTGAAATAAATTTACTTGGGGTTCTAGTGAAGATTTGGTTCAGCAGTTTCAAGTTTGCAGTTTCAACTTTTATTGCCAGTTAGACATTTGAACTATTCAAGACTGAATTTCCAACAGAATCACACTATTAGACTAGTATTTCACACTTGCCTAAGAGCTTGATAATACTATGGGCTCAGCATTCTAGTTAGGTCTATACTTTTAAGTATCACCTCACAAATGGTGGGCTTAAGCTACAGCACTGGAAAGCTACATTTCGATACATCTTACAAAAACTATTCCAAACTTTTGTCCTGCAAAATATATATTTAAAAAATATATAATATATATATATTATCTTTACTATATATTTGTAAGGCACCTCTAATTCCTAAATTCTCTGTAATTCTCTTTTAGGTAAGCTTTAGATCAGTAAATTCACATTATGGCTATGCAGATGTCTTGGCAACAGTTGACAGCTTAAACAGTATTTGTTCTCAGCAGTTCATTCCCGTTTCCACGCTATGTGGCTGAGCAACAGACATTGATAGTTACACTGGTACAAGTGAATGCCTGAAGCAGAGACTGCTCATGAAGCTGATGAGTAACTCAAACTCTATTGAATTATACGAGCAGAAGATGAAGGAATACCGAAAGCCAGCCTCACTAGAATTCAGAATGCACGTATGCAATATACATTTGCCTACTGGGAGATCAATGGCAAGCACTTACTCCTCCTGTTCTCCTGCAACAGATCACAGTAATGCTTAACATAACCAAGCACAGAAATAAATACGGAATCTTCTCTCCATCAGTTATGCTGGACAGCTTTTCAAACATCCAGTTTCAGGAATGCTGAAGAGAAAAGCTGTCTAACACGCTTCAGTAAAAATATCCAAGTACAAAACCTCAGATTTTCAGTTATCTGATCTTTAGCTGAACTAAGGAGAAAAGACTATCTCCAAGAGTTAAAATATGCTTCATTTATGTTAGTGGGTTTTTGCAGAAAAATCTCAATTAAAACCACAAAGAAGGATTGTAAGGAGAGGACTTCTACCTTGAACTAAGATGTTTATTGGGGCTGCTAGGACTTTCTAGAGAAGAGCTTACAAACGTCTCTAACTAGCTCCTATTATACATATTGCTCTCTACATTATATTATATTATTATATTATTATAGCTATAAGTAAAGTTCTAGACACGCTTTACACCTTCCATGGCAATCCAGGAGTTACAGACTGAGGAAGATGCAGTCATACTCTGCATGGGGTTGTGTTTCTTTTTTTCTTAATGCAAAGGGCAGAGTATGCAAACATCCATCTTCTTGATGGAGATTCCGAATTGCAGCTCAGGCATACAAGAGTGTACTGAAGTGCCTGTCTTTTGAGCACAGCTCTATGGTGCTTCCCCATGAGGTAAATTTATTACCATCTTACAAGCTAGAATACCTAGGTAGCAAAAGTTAATGAGTCAGTTTGAAACCATCTGTCCATTTGTTACCTTTGTGAACATCTGGCCCTCAAATCATTGTTAAAAAAAACCAGTCACTCCAGGTGCATTACTCAGATTTTGTAAATACCCATCTGCTTAAAACAATCAGAAACCACAGCCTGAGCACTGGTTAAATGTTCTCAATAAGAATCCACCACAACTGGCGTCTGATAGTATTACAGGGCACATCTATTCAGAAGTGTTCCGGGACTATATGACATGTCCCTCACAGAAGTGAGGTGTCTCATCCACTCTTATCTATTATAGCAGTACTCAAAACCACCCAGAGTTTGTCAACCCTTTCCCCAGAAGAAGAAGAGCAAGGTGTTACCAAACCATAGTATTAATCAAATTCAGTAGTAATCTTCCAAATAAAAAACTTTTTATGTTGATTATGCAGTAGAAAGGGCTTAGCCTTTTTCAGCTAAGGCTTTCGAGAAAACATCTGAAGTGTAATACCATAAAAAAACTCCTACAGAACCAGTTCTTAGGAAAAATCAAAGAAAGCAAGAGATTTTGGATTTGGTTTTGTAGCAAGCGTGTGCATTTGGATAATAAAGAAACTTCACTGTTGCAGACTTCAAAACATTATAGGATAAAGAGGTAAGAAACCTGAAACAATTGTCTACTGGCAATTTTCTCCAAAATTTTAAGATGCTCTAAGTGTAGGATATAAGCAGGAAGTCTGCCAGTTTTCAAAGGATTAATATCACTGAGTCTTCCAAAGGAAATGCTTACACAAGTTAAGAACAGATTCTGTGAAGGTCATCTTGATATTTTTTTATTATTTGTGCTTCTCCTTACAGAAGGAAGCTTAAACATGGTTTCTAGAACATGTCTTTCTGTACCAATCCTGTATTTATAGCAAATATCCCAAAATGTATTCTTAAAGGCACAACAGCATCACATTTTGTCAGCGGAATGAAGCCATTACAATACACGTACCAGCTAACCACGTTTTCCCCCATCCTACATGTATAAAACACACAAACCTAAGCAGGACCACAAGTATACCCAAAGTTCAGAAGGAATTTAAACTGTGCAAAGTGGAGTGAAAAACAAGTGAAAAGATCAAAATCACAGTAGTTCAGTTAGCACCAGGTTCAGAAAATACAGGAAGAATTCCCTAATGTTGACATGTTCGACAATGACAAATCAAGTTGTATCAAATTTATAAGGGATAGAAAGAATGCTTTTTTATTTCTTTATATGATACTAATGATTAGGTGAAGGACTTCACCTCTCTCAAGGCTTATTCTTCCTCCACTTTCAAAGGGTAAGCCTTCAGGTACAAATGAACTAACCTGAGCCACCACATATGATGAGAATAAATTTGGATATTCTATGATGTTACCGGAAGCACAAATTCTCTGCTGCACTATTTAGCCACTCGGATCCATTTGTGGCTTTTTTTTAGCCATATTACCACTTGCTAGGTTTATACACAAAAAGAGTTAAACGCAAAAGAAAAGTCATTCAACACCATAATAAAACCACCAGCACGTTCAAATCCGCAGCATAAGAACACCAGTACTACAAGCTGCCAAATATTAACACTTACTATGCTATAGGCATTTTAATGTTTACTGCAAAACGCACAACTTGGAAAGAGATAATTCAAGCATCTGTTATATCAACTAACAGCCTACACACACAATCTTCCAAAAGAACTAATTTAAATAACATGGGAACTGAAGGCTCCAAATAGGAATTGTTAAAATACATAGTTATTTTTATCCCTCAATTACAGCTTTAGAACATTTTTTTTTCCCTTGGTTTCTTCCATGTTAAGAAGTTTTTTCTAGCTACTAGTAAAGTTAGTTCAGTAACAGTACTGTCTGTGTAAATGAAAAGAATCGCAGGCAGAAATGCAAAGACATCTTAAAATTTTTAAGAGGGTCTATTTACTTAGAAAGTCCCTACCTTATTGCTAACACAGATTTACCACCTTCCTAAATCAAACCAGTTGAACTGATCTGGGTTTTGGTTCATTTCAAGAAAGGCATATCTCAAAGCATTTTTAAGGCAGATATAAACAAAATACTTCAAAGCAGCTGGTCCTAAATGATATGTAATGGTATTCTCTTGTACTCTCCCAGGATCAATACACCTGTAATCACACGCTACATACTATTCAAGCCACAGTGTGGTATATGAAGTTAGGTTTCAGATCACAAATGGCTTGTCAGACTACTTCAGAGAACACAGTACTCTCCCCTGCACTTTTATAGCATGCTCTACTTTTCCAGCAGGCTAGAGAAACCTCTTCTTTACAAGTCTGAAGTCTAATTACAAAAATTACTATCTCTAGGAACTGCAGAGTGAAGCAAATTTCCATTACCTTTTTTTCTGGCAGCAGCCTCCAGTATCGTTGCCTGGACACATGGAATCATTTTCAGGTATCTGCATTGAGGCTATCTGAACTGCATCACTCGTCATCAAAACAGAGGAGTACTTTGCAAGAAGCAGCCATTTGGCAACTTGCAAGCTTAAATACTCGAAGGTTTTGCCCAATTAGCACTACAACTTCAGTTTCACAATAAATCACTGACTCACTTTAAACCAATACAGTTTAAACTCTCTTGATTTGCAACATATATTTCAATGCTGCAATTTCAGATGTATCTATTGACTAAGAACTGTTTTAATTTTGCTATTATGCAAGTATCATAATATGTGTCGAACTACACCTGCAAAAATTCAAAGGGCAATTTTGTCAATAAGAATGTTAAAACTAACATGCAAGGAGACCATGCCAGTTTCAAAAAAAATCAGAGAGGGTGCTTAAGGGCATTACAGGCAGTAATGATAGGTCTACACAGACTTGACAGCAAAAAGGATTCCAGGAAGCAAGCATGTTAATAATTCAACATTCATTTTACGCTACTCATCAGGTCAGACATCAGCTGCAGGCAAAAGTGGATAACACAAACTAAGACACCATCTCCAGCTCCATCAAAGGTTAGTGCTTCTGTAAGCTGTTGGCTGCAAGTCATGCCCTTGCTGGACTGAATGGTGATGGGATATCAGTACAAAGGCGCACGAAAACCCCATGTTAATTGTAGCATGGGGGCAGACACCCTACTCTCTTACCCCATTTAGAGAGGCAACATGTCAAGATACTTTAAAATTATTTCTATCTTCCAAAGCTCATATCTCAGCCTTGCCACTTAACTACATGTAAACCTTAACCTGCACGTATTCTGAGGTATAACAAACTGTCTGGATTAAACTAGGTATCTATAAAAAAAATAATGTCAAGCCACACAAAGGAACACTCGTACGTATTTCAGCTTTTGCAGAGCACAACTAAAAGAATCTGATGAATTTAGCAGTTTAAAAAGAAAAGTAGACATTCAGCTTGGGGATTACACAGATAATTCAGTAAAACCTACTATATAAAAACCAGAACCACAGTCACAACAAATTAGAAACCGGTATATGAATAGAAGACTGCTGATACAAGCCTTCAAACAGATGCTGAATTCAGCATGAGTGCCAATTTCAGTAGGTTTCCACCTCCCTAAAATTGAAGAGCTAGCATTAGGCCATCAGCTGTCTACACGAAGTGCTACTTGTACTTTCCAGTCCCCAAAACATCTCCTACATCCTTCTAAGTGACTCCATGTGAATGTCTCCACCATCTGTTCTATGGCTGGATACCACAGCCTTATATTCCCCTTCTTACACAAACTACTGTCTTGGCAAGGGATAGCTATATGCCTCTCTATACCTCTCTACAATTTTTTCAGTTCTGCCCTTGAACGCCATGAATAGCTACCCCAGTCAACATTATCCCCAACACTGGTCCCACTGGCAGGAATTCCACTTGGTCTGCTACAGGTTTTATCCCCCTACTCCTAGCAATATTCCCTCCACTGTGATATCCATCCAGTAGCGTGGGAACAACACAACAAATATTAATAGACATTTAGTTAAACTGTGTGGAAGCTGAAGGCAATGATATCACTCTGACAAATGATGCTAATGGTTCCTACCACTTCATCGGTACTCTAACTTGCAGACAGATGACAACTGTTTATGTGCTTGAAGCTATGGCTTTGCTGAAAGAAATGCATTTATCACTCCTTCCAAAGCACAGCAAACTGACTCCCAGTTATGTCCTGATATTTGGAAAGTGACTAAAAATGTACTCAAGAGCTATAATATTTGTATTCGCAGAGAAATTACAAATGGCTAAGCACAGGACCTAAAAGTAAACCAGAAAGTTATTAAGACACTGCTAATTTAGTAAGACATGCCATTTTACATCATGCAACTCAGCGTATCAGTTTTAGAAGTAGGAACACCTGTGCTACCCAAAAGGCAGCTTTGCACAGTGAACATGAGACACAACTAGCAACATACTTTATTTTAGTTAAGGAACACAGCCGCAGCTAGCTTATATGCCTCTTATCATTAGATTATTTCCAGAGAATTATGCAGGAGTATTTAATACTTAATACATACAATAGTCTGCAGAAATAGTGCAATATGCAAGAAGCCAAGAATGCTGCAATAGTACCATTTTGCAAGCCTTGGTATTCATGCTTTTTGTCATCTGATCAGTCTTACCTTATAGTACAAAAGTAAAATTTCTTCCAGATCTTTTGTCCTTCTGATACAGATTCACTTTAGACTCCTCCTTGTATATAAGGGGTGAATAAAGCAGAAGAGCCTGTGAGTCTGAAAGTAGCAAGATGAAGAATTGACCAATTTCTCTGCTAGTTCAACACTATATTCAAGAACTGCTTAGTAGCAACTTCGCTGCAAACGTCCACGTTAGTCCAGAAGTTCCTAGCTGTCTACGATTACGCAGCAAAAGATCACATGAATGCCTTTCACTTGTCAGAGATGAAAGTATGAAATGATCTGAACTACACGTTTCAATGGCCACTACTTGCCAAGAAACTCCCACCACCAATACATTCCACCATCACATGTAAGCAAACCCATTTCCAAACCAGGAATATGTAAACCACGTAAGAAAGAAAGGCTGCATATATTTCTGCATATGCATGCCTGTTCAAGTGTAGAGAGGATGGAAAAGTCTGGCATACTAATGCAGTCATTTACAAGAATATATCCAGTTCCCGGACTCGAAGGAGAAGAAAGGCTAAAAAGCTGAGATTCAAACTAAACCTGAAGCATGGAAACCATGACGAAGAAGCCTGTTACACTACAAATTTCTTAAAAATCAAAAGCATAAACTCACCTGACAAGTCACCAGAATCATCTTGGTTGCAAAGAAAGAAACAAAATTCTCAGAAAGACATGAGAAGGACCATCATAGTTAAACCCACTATGCCCACTATACCAGCATACAATTTCTGCAGCATGAATTTACCTAAAACCTTTATTTTGGAGATGTCTACACGCAGCATCTGGGATGACAGCTTCTTTTCACAGGCCTGGGCAAAGAGTGAAGTGAATCAACCTCAGAGAAACTGTGATTTAGTTTCCTTCTCCAGTCTCTTTCTTTCCACCAGTAACTTCAAACAACAAATGCTCTAGAAATTGCTTTGTTTTACCACAAGGTCTGGAAAAATGGGTGAAGGCAGGTGAGAGACGAGACATACTGATCACTATGAAATTCCAAAACTTGTTTTTCAACACCAGGAATATTTTTCCTTTCTTAGATGAAATGAACTTATTCAACGAACGTACCTTGCTTATGCCATACTTTCTCAATAGGCGGATTTCAGGTAACTAATGCTGAATATAAAAAACAGTCAAAAAGAGTAACTGATGATGTTTAAGTTATTTTATTTAGGAGCATTAGAAATAAATGTCCCTCACACAAGGAATCAAGTTTTCAAATGGAACAAACTCTATTGTTTACTTTGACCACTTAGGTCCCTGCCATGGGTGATTCTTCACATAGAATGATTCAGAGTGGAGGGAACCTAAGAGGTCATCCAGTTCAAGCTCCTTCTCAAAGTATTACCTCCTAAAAATTCTTAACAGTCATCCCAACTGTAAAAACTTTTCAGCATATATCCACCCATTTCAATTTATGACCACTTTGTCTTCCCACTGCGCACCTCGCTAAAGAGACTGGCTCCATCTTGGTATCCATCACTGTATCATCAACACCAGATGGTTGATATTGGGTCCCTCTTAAGCATTTCTTCTCCAGGGTAAACAGGGCCACAAAAAGCTCTCAGCATCTCCTCTGGGGTCACATACTCCAGCTCCTAGACCATCCTGGTGGACTTACCCTAAGTTTATCAGTGTTGGTCTTATTTGCGGTAGAAAGAAAAGGAGCAAGCCTGGACTCAGTATTACAGATGCAGTCTGGGAATACCTGGCACAAATGCCAACGGAAGGGGAATAGAGCTCTTTGCATCACTAACAGGGTGAAGTGCTGACTTGTATTTAGCCTGCTGTTCACCAGAACCTGGTCCTTTTCCATAGAGCTCCAACCAGTCTGTAGCACTGCAGGAGGGTTTGTGATGCTTCTAGCATCGGCTGACCTTGTTGAACTTTGTAAGATTCCAACAGGCCCACTCTTCTAGCCTTTGAGTACTTTAGGATGGCTGCCCTGCCTTTAAGCCACCCAGCTGTGTGTCTACCACAAACCTGATTAAGGTGCATTCCACCTATTCCACTGGGTCACTGATAAAGACATTAAATAAAAAGTCAGAACAGACCCTTGAGGAGCTCCAGCTGTAACTACTCTACAGGCAGAATATGAACTATCAGATACCCTTTGAGACAACTTTTCAACTGGTTTTAACTTTGTCTAGTCATCCTCCCGTTCAGACTGTAAACAGGAGTATTGCTGTAGGACACTGTAAAAAGCCTTACTAAGGTCACAGTGAAAAAAAAAGAAAACCTAAACCCAAACCACAATCACCCACAGCTCTCCCCTCACCTGAAGACCTATTCATTTGACAGAAGGCAGTCAGAAGGTCAAGCATGACTGACCCCTGGTAATGCCATTCTGACTATTTCCAGTCCCCTTCTTCTACAAGGGCCCAGAAATGTTTTGCTACAGGTTCATACAATTATTAGTAGTGCTATCAAAGTAAAGCAGTAGTTTATGCTTTTATCAAGTGAAATATAATAAAGAAAACTTTCTACAATATAGGAAGGATGCCTGAAACAGTGAGAAGGAACCATCTCTGGCTTCAACAGTTTGGAGGATTCAAATGTTCCAAAACTAAAAATCTAACAACTCCGCACATAAAAATAGGCAGGTCTCAACAAGAGAGCACAGCCATCAAGCAATTGAGTTTCTAGCTAATTTTCAAGGTATCTGGTAACAAGATGGTAATAGCAGCGGAGATTATGATAGGAAAAACTTGGTGTTCATAACTGTACCTAGTATTTGTTATAAAAACTGGTGGCTGAGAAAGGGAAGACGTAGAGAAGTACAGCAAATGGCCAAGACAACTTAAGCGTATTTCATGATGCACATTAGAACGCATTTCTGAAATTCAGATGGCTTACACATTTTCAGATGGGTTTAATTTCTCTCAGCCTATATTGAAAAAAAAAAAGCCACTTTGAGAACCCTGAACATGAACAACTACAGGAACTCCTGGACACAAAACAGTCAGCGCCTGATAACCACCAACTCTAGTCTCTCCCAGTGATGACATTACTCATGTTTCACCCTAAATACTTCAGTCCCTTTGCAGATCCCCAAAACGTGCTTCAAGAAGAGAGCAGATAAGATTCTCCAGCTCCACATCAAGCAGTGAACAATGACAACACTGCAGTGGATGAGCAAGGGCTCATCTTATCCCCTAAGGAAATTTGCAAACGTGACAAAAAGCACAGAGAAACAGCTTGACTGGCTCAGGAACTTTCCAACAAACTCCTTACCATGACCTTTGCTATGTAAAGTTTTGGTTTCTTCCGTATTCTCATGTGCTTACAGAATAAAAATACTCTTGTCAGCAAGTGCTGATATTTAATTAAACCGGAATGACTGCTGTGAAGGGAATCTTATCAACATCTGTAGCAGGCTATGCATTTGGGGAAAATCCAAAGGAAGATATGGATATTTTTAATTTAGTTATTATACAGGTTTTAATATCAGCATTTTAATTGAGTGTTCTTCTACTTTAGGATTGTGACATGGCTGGTGACACCGCTGCAAATGTCACGGTTATGTGACTTCCAGTACAGTCTTCTCTTCATCACCAGTAGCCTTCCAAGTTTAGGACTTGCACTCACACAAGACAGTTCATCCAAACCATTAATGTTAAGAACAAACACTAATAACTACACCTTAGAAGAACCTCCTCTGAAACATCTCCGAGTACAGTCTTACAAGAAGACAGGCTAAGCTAAACCAGTAAGTGCTGTAAGCTCACCTCCCGCCTTGCGTATTTTCTACTCCAACTTCTGCACCAGTAGTTGCCCTCATATTCTCATGCAGCAAATTGATTCAAGAGGCTGAACTAGAAGAAAATTAACCTCAGCAACAGATACCAAACATACACACATCACATAACTATCTCTCACCATGAGATGAGACACAGCCAAATATCAGCATGAGCAGGAAGAAAGGCACACGGTCAGAGGAAGAAGGCTGCAGAAATACAACAGCACTAACATACTTAGCTAATTATACAAGAACCTTTTCTGCAATGAAACAGTCAGGATTACAAGTGGGTTCCAGAAGCAAATGCCTGAGCAGAAGCCTAACAAGAGGTTTTTTCTGTACTGTAACACTGAAAAATGAAAAAACAAAAAAAACCCAAAACAAAAAAACCCAAAAATGATTCTAAGGACTTTTAAGTAAAAAGAGGAATACCAGACGCCCACCAACTAGGCAGCATGTAGCAGAAAGCTGTTTGCGTAGGGGTAGCCAGCTCCCCATAACAAAGAGACAAAGCCAAAGTTTGTATTATGTACATCAAGCAAGCCAGCCTTGAAGATGTTACATCCATTGGTTTTAAACATCTGAAAAGAAATAATAAAAGTGGCTGGCAAAGGAAGCAAATATATCTATTGCCCAGCACTTCCACTGTGGTACCAAAAGATTTACTGACTAGAAATTAATATAGAAGAAATTCAGAATTAAATACTTGGCTTCAACTGAATTACACACACTAGCTACTACTTTAACTGAGATGGGCTTACTTTTGCCCTGCCTCTAGGGTTTTGAAGGCACTACCCTTTGGCAGTTGAACCAAACAAGACTTACTGCTTTTTCCACTCTTAATAGAAAAACTATTTGGGTCATATAAGCCCGCTTGAATTTTCCTTTCCTTCTCTGAACACAGTAGTTTAGCCAAGTACATCCTTTCAATCACTCAAAGACTTTCCAGGAACCCTTGCTTCCTCAGTGATGCAAGTCTCCCAGTTCCATGGCACCTTAAATCCATAATAAAGAATAGATCATGCCATGCACTAATTTCTCCTCTTATCTGCAGGGCTTTTGACACAGTTCAGGGTAAAAACAAAAAAAGCCACAGCCAACATTTACACAGTTCAGGAAAAAGCACTACAGACTAAATTTTTCTCCCATCCATCCCAACCCTTCTCAAGAAGGGACACAAAACAGGAGAAAATGAGCTCAAAGAAACCACACATCAATAAGGAGAACGAAGACTAATATAAAGAAGCTCCCCCCCATGTTGCCCAGCAGTACAAATGTCAGTGGTCAAATTATACTTGTTGGATTTCACCCATGCCAGTATCAGTCATGATACCTCTGAAAGGCAAACAATTACAGTAGCCTAGCAGCAGACAGCAGAACTTTGTAATAAAAGGTTGCATATTTGCTGATAAAAATCTTCCACATTATGAACTGACGAATACAAAACAGAACCCTGTGATAAGAGAATAAGGAAGAATACTCCTCAATGAGTAACGTGCTCTGCCTACTCAAGTATTGTCTGGGTTAGCTTCAGTTTTCAGTGAATTTATGCCTTCAGTTCTTTAGAAAGTATTGTATTTTTCTTCCTCATTAAGAGCACAAATTATTTCTTCTCCTGCCTTATTTCAGTTTATTTACTGCAGTAACAGTATCAGACTTGGACCCAGAGAAAGGAGAGGGCAAACAGTAAGTAGAAAGAATCAACACTTCTGAACTCAGAACAAAATAAACAGTGCAGAAGAAAGTTTGCTCACAGGTAGCCCAGGTTCACCAATTCTTTTTGTACTATTGATAGCTTAAGGTTACTGCTAAAACCAGATAAATAGCAGAAAAGGACGATACAGTGTTCTAGGACTGACTGACTTTAGGAAGGTTTCAAGCACAAATTGGACAACTCATGACAGATCTAAGCTGTCATGTCTGCTTTGTATGCAAGAGCTGTTTTAATCAGTGCTTCAATAAACAAACAAGACCTATAGAGGAAGGGACAACATAGAAAGACATACCAAGTAGTTTTCAACATAAGCTTGCTGTTCCTTGTGGAACTGACAATATAACCAGGTTTCAAGTCTGGACAAACCTTAAGACACCTTTCAGAAAAAAAACCCAAACAAAACAACACACCACAAACCAAAAAACCTTAGGTACTTCAGTTATGGAATTTACCCCAAGGTTTTGGTTATACAAACACATCTGAATCTGGTAACCCCCAACAAGTAATAACTGACCAGTGTTTTTTTCTAGATGAGGCCTACTTTGCCTCTATACAGACTTAGAAATAGGGAAAACTTAAGATTGAAAATAGGATGGTCATTAAATATACCTGAGAATATACAGTATTTTTCAACGCAACTATTTTCCAACTATAAATTAATATTTGGGTTAAAAATTAGTATTTGGGGTTAAAAAAAAAACCAAACCCAACAATTTCAGACTACTTTCCCCAGTGACATTTTTCTGACTGTGTTAAATTCTATTCCCTGCCATTGGAAACTGCAGCCCACAAGCTCATTTCAAGAATCCTGACCTGTACTAGAATCTTATTTCTTCCCCCCAACTCTGTAAGTCAGGCCCTACCTTACTTCCTGTTAAATCATAAATTGTTTTGACAGTCTGTAACCTTATCCTCTTCCCTCCCAAAGCCAGATATTCTAAGTTGACAGAATTCTGGGTTTTCTTTAAATTAAAACAATAGCACAGCATACTCAAAACCACATGACACGCTGTTATGGTTAACAATAGCTACTATTTTGAGTTCATTAAGTATTTTTAGACTTCTTCTCTGGTCTAGAATTGCTTTTGTTTTGTGCATTCTGGTTAAGAAAGTGAGAAGTCATCCTACTGGATTTAACATTACAAGCTAGATACTGGCCTTCAAAAGCTCTTAACTTCATTGCTCTTACACTCAAATATAGTAATAAAACATATAGAAGCATAGTCTCTGTTCACCGTAAGGCAAACCAAAGGAGAAACAGAAGTGAAATAAATACTATTGGTTACTATGATAAAAAAATAGGATATAAACCAACATCACTCTGGCAGAGTACTAACAATGCTGTTCTTCCATACCACACACAAAGCTTGAGTATTATTTCATTTTTAAAACAAAGGAAAATGTTAAACTATAGCCTTTATCATTTATAAAAAACAGACGAGCTCTCAAATGTCTGCCTGCAGAGGAGACTGCACAGCTACGTAGCAAACACTATGGAATGTTCTCTTTCCATCATAATAGTCTGCAAAAGTAGTATGTAGCTTGTCTTTTTTTGGGGTCCACAAATGACTATTAAAAGAGAAACACCTAAAACGGCTTCCAGTTTCTTTACATTGTAAGAGATGCAAAGAATCTAAAGGAGGGCTGGTTGTAAAACTTCCCAAAAACCTCCATGCTATTGCTATTATCAAAGCATCTATTAAATGACTGAATGCCTATGAAATTCTAGGTTATCTTTTAAACAGCAAATTGTGGTGCACTTATGGAGGATTTACAAACAGGTTTCACACATGCACCCTTACCCCCAACTCTAGCTATTGTTTTCACAAGATCATTTCCCTTTTTTCTTATGTATAAAAACTCTACTACTTCAAGTTTCATACACACTATCTTAGAAAAAGCACTCATAATCAGCCACAACCTAGACTTTGGAAGATTCCAATAATTCATTCACCAAGTTAAGCAATCAGTAAGAAAAACAGCAGAAAAAACATCGCTTCAGAGAAAAGGAAAAGTGAAACAAGAAATCCCTTGCTGCAATATATCTCCTGGAAGAGTGGTAAAGATACAAGAAACATGGCAAGCTAGCAAATGGATAAACATCACATCTGAGGAGTCAGTTTAATATACCTATATGTAGTAGCCCCACAATTACTGGATAATACTCACTAAAGATGCCTGTAAATCCAACCTTTAATTAGACATTATTAATAACCTTCTTAGAGGCATCATTTCAGCTCTTGTGGATGACACACAAAGTGAGATGTTCATGAGTCTTTGCAGACCACACTGTGCACTGAGGCTCTATTGAGATAGACGGAGCCGCTTGGCCTTCTAAGACGTAGGACTTATCTACATTGACTAACTCAGGGAGTCAATGGACAACCTCTGTTAGGTCTGGATTCTACTTTTACAACACCCAAAATACAAAAAACACTTAATCTTTGTCCTGAATATGCATATTAGAGAAGAGGACCCTTTTCTTGAAAAAAATCAGCTATAAACATTTTTTCCTCAAATGTCCCACAACGAATCAAACTTTAAATGTTAGACAGCAGAAACCAATGCCTACAACTAGTACCGTATCTGAAGTAAGGTCTTGTGCACAAAGTCATATTCTTTTGACCACAATGAGAACTAGAAAAAATAAAACAAGTATTTTATTACTATACTAGGAAAATGGAGAGCGGAACAGAAAGGACACAGAATCTGAGTAATATCCGTGCTAGGTTCACCTTTCATGCCTTTACAGAAGCTCTCTGAAGTCAGTGCTTTGACTATAGGCCCACTTAAAATGGAAGCAAAAGGAACAATTTCTTCAGCTTTATACACGGAAGAGAGAACTCTGAGAGCTCAGCCTACAGTACTGTATCACTTCAGTACAGTACTTCTCATCTGAAGTTTCAAAGCAGATTACAGTTTCAGCAGCTTTTCAAGGTCACAAGGGCAATCACAAACACAAGTCACCTCCCCCTCCAATGCCTAATCCACCACCCTCAAAATCCACTCTAGCTCTCCTTCAGAGACTTCATTATGTCATTCATTTTCAAAATTTTCATTCACTTCTCCTAGAATCGTGGTACAAAACTACCGTATGTGGTAACAGTGTCTATTATAAAAGGCTACAATGCATATCAAAGGCAACTTTAGACCTGTATTTATTTGGAGGTGGTTTAATAAGTATGTGGATACTCTTAAAAACTTTATCTATCCTACAGACAAGTAGCCCTTAAATTGCTGTCATTAAGAACCTAATTTTCTACTTCCAGATACACTGCCTGAAATGCTGGGGGAGAAGGAAGAATACTACTAACGCTTCTGGAATAAATTTTAAATAGTGGGAAATATAAAAAGACAGCAAAGCGAGAGATACCATTAGTGGAAAATAAGTTACAAATTTAGAAAGCCAGGCTACAGTGTGTGTCATTCCCCCCAACCAAGTTTTATTGAAACTGGCTTCAGTACAGAAGATAACACCAGGGTAAATACTTCATATATAATCAGGTCCAATGAGTTCTGTGGAAATAGAAGTCAGATCAAGGAGAGAGGCAAATTAATGCCCCTTCAGGACAAGTGCAGCAGGAGCTCAGCTATGTTACCAAAAAAACAACCTCCCATACAAGACAGCAGGATAGACAATGCCCCAAACACATGAAAATACTCTGAGAGCTCACAATACAGTACACCCAGAAAAATCCAACCAAAGGCACAAAGCCACAGGAAGTCAGGCTTCATAACCTGTTGCTCACACAGCTAGTTTCATTCTTGTTTAACTGAGGTAAAACTGTGAAAGAACTACTTTCTAGAATTTATTGTAGTTTTAACACCAGACATTTCCACACACAGTTTCAAAACGAGGGACAATAATTCGGGAACAGAGATTTAGACACCCACAGAGATAAACAATCCTTACTCAGACAGCAGCAAGACAGTTTCTGCAGTCCTGACAAGAGCACTCTGGAGGCAGGAAAAGGCAGAATCCAGCCCCAAACGTAGATCAACACCCTCTGCAATCCCCAACATGCCTTTTAGAGACCCAGTCTGTACATCTATATTAGCACTTTTGAAGTAAACATGAGTCACAACACTTACTGTGCTCTGGTTCACATCTCAAAGAAGTTCCTGAACACACAATCTCAGATTAACCGGAACCAAAACTCTGAGAAAACACATAATAGCCACTTATGCTTGGAGTTTACCTGGTCCATAGAACCAGACTACAACTAACCCAAAATAAAGCCCTTTGAATTACACACACCATGGACAGTGGGCCTGCCTAAGTTACTATAGCTTCACTCTACAGTCTCAATTGCAGCATACTGCAATATTACTTACATATTGCAAGTGTGATCAATGTGGCAGATACTGCCTATTCACTTAAGAGAGCCTTCAAGCAGTAGTAACTAAACTAAGCTACCAACACACATCTATTAGCTCTAAAAAGATAGGCTGCACCACGAATTTGAGTGTTCCTTTTCCAGGAGTAACTATAGCAGCAGTGTATCACCACTCACGTGTTTTTGCTTCCACCCCTTTGGAGCTAGGAGTATCAAAAGCTAGTGGAATACATCTAGGAAAGTTCTCTGAATAAAGTTAAACAAACCCCAAGGATCCACACAATTCCTGCAACACCTACATTGCCTGTTTTATAAACCTTTTAAAGGAGCACGGAAAACGCATCCCAATAACCCACATCAATGGCTGCACTGTAGCTGGTGATAGAAAAGGAAGAGTATCATGTGCTCAATAATGCTTTACATTACTTGCACATCAGCTTAATCAACAAAGCTACCCAGAAGTTTTTTTGCTGTTATTGTTTGGAATAAGCTGACTAACATAATATTCATCGTTTCAGTTTTCCACTTGAATCGAAATATCAGTTCTTTACGAATAACTCCAACATTTGATGGAGTCACAAAGTCACTAAGTTTTCTTTTGCTACACAAAATGTTAAATACAAGTGAGTTTTGAATAAACAATACTGGCTTTAGTAAGACAGATAAGCTACTGAGAACAGGGCAAAACAGTATTGTATGAATGCATTACAATAAAGTGTTACCTCCTCTAATCAACAAATCATTGTCATCTCACTTCATTACCTCCTTGATAAAAACAATTCATATACTAACAATACAGAGCCATGTTTGCTCTACATTCAGTAAAGGTCAACTTCCTGCACTGGGGTGCAGGCACAGAACTAGGATTACTGAAGATGACATTTTCTGTTAACACACTTAATCCCCTGAAAACTGCTAACAAAGACCTATGCTTTCCTTTCTGATTTAACTGAAGTTTGTGGTCATTGACTTCTCATCATCATAGACACTAAAGGGCCATCTTAAGCTCTCCAGTAGCCTAGTTTGAAACATCTTTAAATGATGTTTTTCTGAGCTGAATTCCTGTTAACTCTTGTGAAAACAGATTTAAGTACTTAGCTGTACTATTTGACAGAAAACTCAATGAAAAGGTTACTTCCCATGAAAGATTAAGAGAACTTCTGCCAAAATAACACACTGAAGTAATGTTAATGAGAAACTAATAGTGCATGGGGAAAAAGAGTTGTGGGTGACATTTTTCCTAGCAGAACAATAGCTGAGCCTGAATAATTTCCTCTGAAATTATAAGAATGGCTGCTGTCCACTGAGATATGGCATTGTCCCTTCTATAATTTTCTACATTAAAACATCTTCTCTCCCAGTAGAATTTTTCTAGGAGCCAGCAGATTAATTTAACCTACACTCATTGGCAACCCTTGTGTTTCATCATGCCAATAACGTCTCAAGAAATTGGGATGAACTGAACTGCTCATTGCAAGGAACTGAGATAAGCTACACAAGCTCACTTATTTCTTACCACCTCATGCAAAGGTTTTCAGACGAGTTTCCTTTTGGAGTGATACTCATTAGTTCTTCAGTATTTTTACTTGGCTTTAGCACAGACAGAAATCAGTACAAGATTCATTTGCCTAATTTTAAGCAGTTTGACCAATGTTTCCCATGTTAGGTATATCTGCCCAAGACTGAAAGACCCCAGCCAAATAGCTGAGAAGTTTGCAAGTTTGTCTGTTAAACAGGTTTGATGAACTTTTTGGAAACTCAGCATCCTTGTTCTTGCACCTGGGACATACCTTTCATTGTCAATGCAAACAATTTATCTCTTCTGGGCTTCTGTAGTCTGTTAGTTCAGTTTGGGTGTCTTTCTAATTATTTTTTCCCCATTAAGAACCTGTAATGACTTGTCCAGATTTTTAAGTCAAATTCCCTGATGGCTTTACGTATACTTGATATGCTGAAGATCAGGGCTAAACCAGACCCTTCGTGAAGTTTCATAAAACATTTATCCTGCATTCATACTGCTAACATACAGTGGGAAGGAAGAAGCCATGGTGCACACTTAGTACCTCTATGAGCCAGATCTTGAAGATGATCAAGCATAAACAACTGAACAACAGAATTAGAGAAGAGAGGGAAGGATCCATGATAGCAAAAGCTTTTATTTTAACGGTTTTCCAAAGAAACGACCATTGCTCTCCTCCAGTCTGAGAAGGCCAATACTCTGATTAAATCACTTGGGTTGTTAAGAGGCCCAAAATCTGAAGACTGATGCTTCTTTTTCACTGAGAGAACACCTGTTTGCACAAGGTTGTGAGAATTAGGAAGATAAAATAACCAACCAACCAACAGAGCATCCTTGATGCAATCAGGGTGGTGGGCAGAAAAAAACTGACATTAGAGAAAACAAATACTACAAACACAAAGATATGCGTAACCTGTTGCGGTATTCACTCTCCACAATCCATACATGGAATATAGAGCTTGCTTTCTTTCACCAAGGCTTTCCCATTCACTCAGAAGAGATTGTGCTTGCAAAAATCAATGGTAAGCTAGCTATCTTCCAGTGATGACTGGAAAAGAACAGCTATTTAGCACTCACAAAGCTACAGCACTAGGCCTGTGCGGCAGATTTAAGCATTCCTACTGGACAGATGATCCAAGAGTAGCAAATGATCACTTTCAATTTGTTTCTTTTTAACCCAAAAAATTCTGAAACAAACAAACAAAACCCAACAAACCAAAAATATACGAATGAAATACCACCCACACATACACCTAGGAACATTATGGCAGCATTAAGCTAGGTATGCTGCAGTTTGCTGCATTCAAGATTGACATTACTCTCTGAACATACAACCCCATCCCTCCCTGCAGTCTGAATAAACCATGCTCTGAAGAGTGGTATTCATTATTATAACACATCACAGACACCGATTCTTAGATCCAATATTAAGAGTGGATTTTTACTGCCTTTGCCTCTTTTTTGTAATATGGAGGCAACACATTCATGTACTAAATACTCGTCTCAATTGCCCCCTCTGAGAGCAGTAATTCTTGACACTAAGCACCTTAAAAGACTATGTTCAAAACAGATTTCACAAGATTTCAGCTGTGATGGGTTTACATTTCTGCAAGACAGGGTCTCAAGTTTAGTAAGTCAGAAGCACACAGCGATCACCACTGAAGAAGTTTAAGTAAACAGTGCTAATTCCACACCCGAGACAAGAATGGAACTTGACTACCCAGGATAATTACTAGGAAGACTATTCTTTTCTATAGTTCTCTAGTTCCTTACCTCACTAACTGAAACAGAAAAATGGTTCTATGCACTCTCCATACAACATTCTGTTTTTCCCTCATATTTATCTGCTGTGCCTTAATTAAATCATCATCCTATATAACAGCCTCCTCTAAATATCTGTGCAGAGCAGGAGACAAGGGGCTGTGTAAACAAATAATACTATTACAAACCTGCAGAACATCAGATACACACATGCAATTTTTCCTCATTTCCACCTGAGACAAGCAGCTTTCCATTCTAAACGAATCGTCTTTACACACATCTCTGACCCTCAAATGTTCAAGCACTAACCCTCTCAAATGCAAGTGTATGTTCAATACAAAAGACTTCATACCTTCTGGATACATGCACTCAGTTAAAGTGTATAGAGTTATATATAACACACATCATAAATATATATAGCAGACATTTGAGCCTGAGCTCACACATATATGGGGGCTTGTCTAAACCACATTAAGTGCTGCTGACCTATCAACACCATTGTGAGTGCTAGTTCCAGCAAATTCAGTCAGTGGAACAAAAAGAAGACAAAAAGCACCTTAAACAGAACCCCCTTGGCTATTTTGTAGTCTCCTTTAATCTGATAACATTCACAAAGGTCACAAATTGCCTGATCTTCATTCACGTTTTTGGTTTGTTTTTTTTTTAGTTTCCACTGGCTGTCACAACTATAAAATACTTCTCTCCATAGCAAGAGGAGCGAAGAATCCCCACAGCCTCCCACCTGCTCAGGACGTACCTGGGACACCAGACCCAGTTTATCATCTCTTCCCCCCACCATTTCACCTTTTCCTAGCCCCAGCCAAAACCGCTTGCCTCCTCTCCACATACAGGCTAGAGGTCCCACTAACTCAGCAATACGAAAACTCCAGTCTCCCTTTTGCACAAATGCCATTCCCCTGATACACACATATATACATAGACTAACAATCTTCACCCTGTATATGCATAATCCCAAAAAATTCATCAGCTCCTCCCTTTTCAAAGGTACACAAATCTGTCAAAGACTCCACCATTCATTTCTACCACTACATATTCACACAAGTCCCCTCACTTTCTTATGATCCATGGAAATCTACCCACAAGAGTGTACTGATGCCCTTATAGACAGAAATTTACACTGCCTGACACCTGTCACAAAGACAGGTACCTACAGGCTTTCCTCCAAACAGCACTATTGTGACCCCAACACCTGGCATTTGCTACATGCTTTCCAATTTGTATCCAATGGCTCAAACAACAAACATCCAACAAGAAGCTTTTCAGTTTCACCAAGAGGTGAGACAGCAGTTGACCATACCTTTCATGTTCCCAGCACAGAGACTGCCTCAATACCCAAGAAACAGGGCTCTCTACCCTGCTTGCTGCTGTAGCCCATCTCAATGCCCAAGAAACGGGGTTCTCTGAGCTGGTGACAAGCAGGCATCTCCCTCAGCTCATGGTGCGAGCAGCAAACCAATGTACACGCAGCAGGAACATGAGTGCCTTTCTGTCCACATACCATCTCATATTACACACGAAGGTCTCACACATTAAGTCTAACCACACTGGCCACCAAACAAAACAAGTTCAGAACCTTGTAGTAACCTGTTACCACTGCTCTTTTAAGTTGTACATAGGCTTACCACCCAAAGCCTCCCTCCTCCACAACACTCAGAAGCCAGCCAAGTTATCACCTTATTTCTCACAACACACACAGTATTGTTTACCTATCACTCCTAAATTCTTAGGCCTTCATGTACCACTGTTCCTAAATACATGTGGTTTCGCGCACCATCTGCATCCCCACAGTACAAACACATCCCTCAACCTACCACAGCACACAAAACAACAGAGATTTTTCCAGCTGCCTCCAGCCCATCAAAATGACTCCCTGCCTTCAACCAGCCACAAATTACAGTAAAAGCATATCCACGTTTACATCCACTGCGTTTACAGAGCCAGCAAGTCCCAGACTACAGGAGAGAACTGTCTTCAACTTTTTTCCCCTTCCACAACAGAGGCAGCACCCAGGCACTGCCCATCTGTGACTTCATCCCCCCCTGCACACCACCACCTCGTCACCAGCACTCAGACTCAACGGCAGCTTCTCGCTCCAACACCAAGGCCGTTCCGCAGCTCTCCACCTCCCACCACCACACCCCGTCGGTAAACACCGACCCCGCCACTCCCCAACCCCGGCCAATACACGTGCACAGGCTCGGCCCGCCGGCCGCTGCGACCCTGCTCCGCACGCAGGCACCGGCCCGCCGGCCGCCTCCAGGCCCCTTCCCCTGCCCTCCCCGCACACCGCGTTACCCACGCCGGGCCCGGCCGGCCCGCTCCCCCACACGAGGCGGTCGGCGTGCGGGGCCTGGCCCGCCGGGCCTGCTGCCACCGCCCCGCCCCGCCCCGCGGAGGGCGGGCGAGCCGGCCCCCATCCCCAGCTACACCGGCGGGCTCGGTTTCTCCGCCGCTTCCTTGCCGTCCCTCCCCCGTGCGCCTGCCCCGGCACCCCCGCTGGGAGGGAGGCCGTGTCAGCACGGTCACCGGCCCTCTTTTTCTTCCCCCGGAGGAAAGAGTGGTCGGCCGGGCTTGCGCGGCGCCCGCCCCCCCGGCGAGGCTCGGAAGCAGGCCCTGCCCGCCGCCCCCCGGAGCAGGCCGGCGCTGCCAGCCCCCACTTCCCACGACACCGCGCAGGCCCCGCCGCTCGGCAACACGCGCACCCAGGCCCGGCCCGCCCTCCCGGGCCCCTTCCCCTCGTCACCCGCCCCGGCGCGGCTCTGACCCACTCGCCCGTGCTCCACGGCAGGCCCTAACCCCTCTACCTGTCGGCGGACGAGCGCCGGCGTCCCCCGGCGTCCGAGCCCCAGGCGGCCGTTGCAGGGCCCGGCCCGGGTGAGGGAACCCTGGCTCGGCCTCAGGCGCGGGCCGCCCCGCGCTGGCCGCCCCCGGCCGCAGTCGCCGCCCGCTCGCGCACTCCGAGCGCCGCCAGCAGCGCGGACATGTTGGGAACCCCTGTCCCAGAGGCCCCAGCTCGGCTCGGCCCGCCCTCCCCACTGCACACGTCACAGCGCCCCGGGAGGGGCGGGCGGGGAACGGCACACGGACCCGCCCCCGCCGCCCCGCCACCGTTACCGGCCGGGCAGCCCCGCGTCCTCCCCAGCCTAGTGGCTGCCGCTGCCGTCGCTCACCACGTCCCGCCCTCTCCCAGCGACCATTGGCCTCTCGCCTTGCCGGCTCTACCCTGCTTTGGTATCATTGGTCGAGCCCTTCGCCGCTCACCCGCCAGCCCCGCCCCAAACCTGTCTCCTGATTGGGCCTTTCCCCTGTGTTTGGTCACAATTGGCTGCGGCTCTCGTCAGTCACGGCTGCACTGCGCGGACTCTGCCTCACTCCGCACGTTTTACCCGGCCTCGCAGCCTGGGCAGGACTGACGGAAGCGGCTGTCAACGAGCGCCCTCGCCCCTCCCAGCCGCCCTCCCCCGCCGCATCCTCTCCCTCCCGGCTCGGTTTGCCTGCAGGCCATTGGCTCTCCGCGCCGCCAGTCCCGCAGCCTCGCTCGCCCCGGCCGCCGCTCCGCGAAATAGGTGTGAATCGGCCGCTGGGTGCCTTCTCCTGATTGGCCGTCGCCCCTGCCAATCAAGCGCGGGCGATGGGGAAGGGCCCGGTGCGTGCGTCGCTCCGCACGGCGATTGGCTGGGAGCCGAGCAATGAGGGGAAGAGGTGTGCGACACCCCCCCCGCCCCCTCTCTCGTGTCCCACTGAGGGCGGCGGGCAGGACCCGTATGTTCGCGCGATGACATCACCGCCAGCCAATCAGAGAGCGTGGGGCCGGTGTCTCGGCTGCGGGGGGAAGGGGCGTGGCCTCCGGCGGCGCTGTGGTAGCGCAGTGATGGCCGAGGTGGGGGGGGATTTGGTGCGCACCGCGCTCACTGCCGCGGGGACCCCCCCCACGGGGGCCGCTGGTCTCGGGCAGGGAGTCCAGCACCGCGGCGGGGTCGCCAGCGCGGGAGCGGGCAGCTGCTGTCAGCCGGAGGCTCCCCCGGGCAGGCCGCGGCTCAGCCGCTGCGGGAGCACGCCCCGTCTTTGGCTGCTTGCTGACCCCCGCGCGTTAACGTTTGATCGGGAAGGAGCATGAGAATGTGCCGATGCCTCATAACCCCTTGGTACTGACACCCTTCTCAGTCAACAGGCTCACCTCTGGAGACGGACCCAACTCCTGCCCCGCTCTGTACAGCAGTTGTGCTCACTGCGGTGAGGCATCAGTTTTTCCCTGAGCTAAATAGCAGAAGTAATGCCCCTGCCTTTCGCTGCCGGGTGCCCTAACTTAATGTACCACCTGTACATTAATTGACCCCTTGTCCATGAGCTACACAGTGTTTCCTCCACGCACACTACATATGTCTGCGGAAATGAACGCTTGTAACATGCTGGACTTGAGCTCATGGGTCTCAACACAGTTGATACAGCATTTTTATTTATCCATGCCTCCTCTGGAGCTGGTATTCTTTCCTAGTCTTCCACACAGGCACACCGTGGAATTAGTTTTCCAGGCTCCCGAGTTACACCCACAGTAAATGCTACGCAGCTTTTCGCTTTAAGGTCATCAGCACCACCGCTCACGTTAGAAATTCCTTGCATAGAGCTCTGGAGGCACTTTGAGCTCAGGTAACTGATGCAACTGCAGCTCTAAGAGCCGAAGCTTTGCTTTTAGTGGGTTCAAGTGTGCCTGCTCCTCAACATCACCTTGGGAAGGGTCACTCAAGCATGATGGTGCTGCTTCCCACAGCTCTGTACCGGTTGATGGAGTTGATTGAGAATGAAACCTGGATTGCCTCAGCACAGGCACTCGTGAGCAAGTTCAGAAACAGCCAGAACGCTGAGCCTGCAGTTAGCCTTCTGTCATAGAAAACTTGCTCACAGACAAGCTAATTTGAGTGCCCAGACCCAGCTGCCAATCAACCTAGTTAATTTTGTGGTGCCCACATGATCTGAGACTCAAGATACTCATATATCTAGCTAGGTTTTGGGGTTTGGGTTTGTTTTGGTTTTTTTTCTTTCCTCAGGCTTATGTCTTATAGGCATTTAAACACAATTCATGTATTCTTAAAGCAATGACAAATCGGGCTAAAAATTGCTATAATCTTCAGGTTGATGAATGTAAATTTCATTCAGCCTAGATACTTCTTGGGCTTTTGAAACAGTTTTTATTTCAAGCGATTCACCAGGAATTTTGTTGGAACCTGCCACTCTTTAAAGTAAATGGCAAATCTTGCACAGATTTCAGCAGGGACAGAACCAGGCTGTAATTTCATCAGGTCTTGGTTTACACCCACTACTTGGCTTCCTGGCTACCTTCCAGAGAGATACCATAGGCAGCATTAGATAATACTCCTCAGTATGACCAAAGTATACTCAGCTGCTACTAACTCCTCCATCTAATTCACGGTAGCAGCCATTTTCCCCACAGTGACTGCTAAAACAAAAGCATAAAGAAACACCAAATGAAATAATGAGTTTGTCTTTTCAGTTGTCATTCAAACCCTCTGACCCTGCCTTTCTCCTTGCTTCTAGGTTTGGCACTGTTCTTATCCCCCTCATTTCAGCTGTAACTGCAGGTGTCATAGCTATTTTTGAAAGTAATCAAATGCTTCCTTCATAGAATTACAGAATAGTTCGGGTTGGAAAGGACCTTAAGATCATCCAGTTCCAACCCCCCTGTCATGGGCAAGAACACCTCACACTAAACCATGGCACCCAAGGCTTTGTCCAATCTGGCCTTGAACACTGCCAGGGATGGAGCATTCACAGCTTCCCTGGGCAACCCATTCCAGTGCCTCACC